>JAAIIK010000113.1:2146170-2158543 GCA_014706435.1 Silurus glanis
GATAGATAGATAGATAGATAGATAGATAGATAGATAGATAGATAGATGTGGGTGAGGAGGCCGGGGGTACATCCAGTGTTCCAATTCATCTCAAAAGTGTTTAAAATGGTCCTATAGCAGGTCACTCAAAATTTTCCACTCCAACCCATGTAAAGCATATCTTCATGGAGCTGGCTTTGTGCACAGGGGCATTGTAATTCTACTGCATCCAAAGACATCTTATACAATTTTGTGCCATTAACTTTGTGGTAACAGTTTTTGAGAAAGCACTTTTGGCAGGAAATGTAAGTTGTCCCAATATTTTTGTCCATATAGTGTATAAATCTAGAAAAAAAAAATATTTGTATTAATTTTGTTGGAAATTGTAATCCATTTTTTTAAGACACCCATATTTATTATCAAGTTTTATTCCAAAACTTTCAACTTATTGGCTGATCGAAGTGGTCACATGAATTTAAGTGAATTTAATCCAAACCTCAATAATCCAAAACCAAGCAGGCTTTGAAATAAGATTACCATAAACCCAAAGTGTTCTCTCAGTGCAACGTTCAGGAATATAAAAGAAAGCTCAATGGCTCCCAATAAATCGGCAAAAATGTTATTGTACACACTTAAATTAATGGGCCTAATATTTAAATAGTTGGAATACTTTCAGAGCGGGTTTGTGGGATTTATTTTACAGCTAAAGGGGTCCCTGGCTGTAAAAAAAAAAAGAACTTGTGAACTTCCCTGGGGCTGATTGTGGAACCGAGTCATGACTGAGTGATGTCACAAAAAAAACAAAAGGTTCCCTTTATTTTCATACAATTTATGGATCCACTCTAATAGGGGTCCAAGAAGTCATTGGTTTGTACCTTAGGTTTTAAGGCAGAATCCTAAAAAATAGGTTTTTCTTGTAATGAAAGTTCTAAGTAAGGACAAAGACAAATCATGCAAAGAAATATTAAAGGAAACCATTTCCCCCCAAAAAATGCTCCATCATGAGTTTTGCCTTAATATTTACTTTGACTTGAGGAAACTTGGGGCAATGTGAGATTTGTCTTTATGTTTTATTTCAGCAGTTTTTCCATCATTCATTCATCATCAGTAGAAGAATTATTCTGGTCCAAAATCTATCCCAGGAACACTTGCTGTGAGGTGTTAATACACACTAGATGGCATGGCAGTCCAAACCACAAGATACACATTCACACCCAGAGACAACTGACAATCCCCAATTTTGCCAAACCACCCTTTTATTATTGATGAATAATGGAAGAATCCAGATTTCCCAAAGGGAACTGTGTGTTTTAAAAGCAGTACCCTGGAGCAGTAAGATAGCAACCCGACCTGCTGCTCCAACATCGACATTTATTCATTTATTACATTTATACATTCGTTTAACATTTACATTTATGGTGTTTTTGCAGGTGCGCTTATCTAGTGCAACTTACACTTATATCTTATTTATACAACTGAGCAATTGAGGCCTTTCTCAAAGGTTCAGTAGTGCCAGCAGAGGGGTGCTGGGATCTGAACTCATAACCTCCAGTGCAACAACTCAACTACTGATGTACCATTTCCAACATGCCAACAGTTGTAGAATCTAAAGGGAATCTGTTTGGAAACATTTCCCAAAAAATAAAACCTTCTTGTGTCAGGTATCTGTAAGATGAACTTGTCAAAGCACATCGGTGCGAAATCGAACTTTTCAAACACTAAATTATAAACGCTATACATAATAATAAATGTTTGGTGATTAGCATGATGAGACCTTGAATATAAAAAACATGTGAATGTCTTTTGCTTTTGTCTATGAAAATAATGAATAAAATATAGAAATATAATTGATGAACCCCTCTTCGTTTTAGCTCTAGTTGTGTTACCAGCTTTCCAATCTTGGTCATGGAAAATTTTACAAAAACGATTTTCATTTAAATGTGTTTATATCAATTGATGCATTTAAGGCCATCATAAACATTGCGGTGAAGGAGGCAAGCTCTGGGTTTCTGATTGGAAGTTCGGGCGTTCAAGCTATCATCAAGCTGCCACTCTTGGGCCCTTGAGCAAGGCCCTTAACCCTCTGTGCTTCATGGGTGCTATATTATGACTGACCCTGGTTTATGAGCCAGCTTTACTCACATTGCTGGAATATGCAAAGAAAGAAATTCACTGTGCTTCAAATAGGTGACTGTTGTATGTTTAATTGTAACGTGTGCTTTAATATGAGTTTAGTCTCTCTTGTAAAAGAGATCATTGATGTCATTGGGACTTTCTAGTAAAATAAATGAAAAATATAATTCATGATGATTTTAATTAATAGTGTCCGGACAGTATTTGAAATTAGTTTTTAATAACACACACACAAATACAAAATCAACATTTTTTGCGAAGTTAGAACCATATTATCAAAAGTATCAGGTATCAGTAACAAGGTTTTTTTCTATCTTTGTTTTGCTGTTCACTTGATAAACAAATGTCTCTCTAGGTTTGGTTTTGCCCTTTCTGGCTCAAAAAAAAAAAGACAAAACCATTTAGATAAATAGCCCAGCTCCTGCTAAAGTGCTTCTTCTCCATTACAAGCCCCGATAAGATATAAATCATCCATTACTGAAGCAGAGCCAGAAGCTGAAGGCCCAGCTTGAGGAGACGATTCCTACAGAAACTGACACAAATTTGGCCATCACAAAATATTTCATGTGCGGTTCAGAAGCAGCCATGCTGGTGTGATACAGCGGAGGCCCCGAGCATACTACATTTTCACACAGGGAGTGTTAGCTGATAGGAAAATGAGAGGTCAAAGAGGGGAAATAGGAAGCTGAAACCACCAGAGACTCTATGATTAAGTGAAGTGCAGGAGTTCAGACCCGAGGTATGGTTAGAACAGATTCCTTTGCACCTGAGCTGTCAATGTTACCTCAGATTTCATTAAAATGTTCTGACATGCTGATAATATTAAGTATCTCACAAACCACAGAGGATTTTTATATATATATATAAAAAAAAAATGTGTGTGGACCTTTGAACCATACAGTGTATGTAAATGACAGCAGGAGTAGGTAAATGATGACTATAAATGGGAACGTTCAGGGCAATAAATGGACATTTTAAGTAGGAATGTGTCTATATTATTATGTTGCTTCATAGCCGAAATACCCACAACCACCGACTGACCAGAGACTTAGAAGGAATTGGTAACACAGTGGTTAAAATGTTGGCCCGCTAATTGGAAAGTCATGAGTTCAAATTCCAGCATTACCAAGCAGCCACTGTTGGGCCCTTGAGTCCCTTAACCTTTAACTGTTTAGTTGACATTGCTATTACAACCCCATTTCCATTAAAGCTGGGACACTGTGTTAAATGTAAATAAAAACAGAATACAATGATCTGCAAATCTCTCAAATCCATATTTTAATCACAATAAAACGCATACTGTATCAAAGGTTTAAACTGAGGAAATGTACAATTTTGTAAGAAAAAAATAAGGTAATTCAGAATTTTTATTTAGCATGTTTAAAAAAAAGTGCTACAAAAGTGTTATTTAAATGAAAGAGTTGGAGAAATATTTATAATGAGGTTAATTGACGACAGATCAAAAAGATGATTGGGTATAAATTGTGAATCTTAGAGAGTTTCTCAGAATTAAAGACGTTCAGAGCTTCACCAATCTGTGAAAGACCGTCTATACCGTGTCTATACATTGTGTAACAATTTCAGAGTAATGTTCCTCAACATCAAATTGCAAAACTGTTGAATAGCTCATCATTTATAGTACATAATATCATCAAAAGTTATCAAGAATCTGGAGAAATCTCTGGACAAGGGACAAGTCATGTAAAAGTCATGATTCTGTAATGGAAATCACTGCATGGGCTCATTAACACCTTGAGAAATCACGGCCCTGTCTAAACATTATGGAGACTTGTTGCAGGAAACAAATTCAAAATGACCTAATTTTTTCCCTCATTTTGACCTTATGTATTATATATTCTCAGTTTAAACATTTGATATGTTTTTTTTTTATTTGTTTTTGTTTTTTATTATTGGGGTTGTAATGTATTAGTCTATATTTGGTTAGTCCTGGCCCTTTTCAATTAGGAAGCCTAAATGTCAGGGATAAATCTTTATCATAATGTAGTGTATTTGTGTTTAGAACATCTCATATCCAATCTCTTTCACACTTGCATAATGAAATTCTGCATACTGGATTCTGAATTAAACTTTGAATGCAGTTGCAATTATATATAATCATGAAGCCTTTTGTGTAGTTGAACAAACCTAACAATGAGTTACATTACCAATGAAATCTCCCATCAAAATCTCCATTCTGCCCAAAATTGAAAGCAACTCACATGCATCTGCAGCTGTAAAGGCTGACTTCCTTGTGCTATCAAGCCTTCCTTTTTAGGCAGAGACATCCTGCAGGGACGATGTTTTTAACAGACAGATGGAGACTTTAAGGTCCATTACCCTAAAGTGGGGCCAACAGACTGTGTCAATAACACAAGAGATTCTATTGATTTCCATACCAAGAACAGCACTTCTCATGTAGGCCATTTGACGTAGTGGGGACATTCGTCAGTCAGCTGCTAGCACAATGTTTATGACCCACGAGCACTGTTTGAGGATGGACAAGCGATGTCTAACATTACCTGGAAACGGAACTCCAGCTGCTTTTTTATATGTAACTTCTTTACCACATGTAGTGAACTGCCCCCATTTCTCCAATTATATCTTTGGAAATATGCAGCAGTATGTTGAGTATGTTTTGAGAACAAAACTGTGTTTTTACAAACAATAGAGTTTCAAGGTGCATTAACATGTCTTCGATTTCACAAGCACCACTATTTAAATGGAGGGCAGAGCTGGGGGAAATGAGTGGTAAGGAGAACACACCTGATGGTGGTTTGACTAATGAATGTTCTTTGTTGCAGTTAGCAGCAGAGATGAATAAAGGCTGAGAGACAGAAACTGAGAGAGAGCGAGTGAGAGAGAGAGCGAGTGAGAGAGAGAGAGAGAGAGAGTATAAAAGAAAGAAAGAAAGTTTTTGCAATGTGTGTGTTCGGGAAAAAAGTCACTGAAAAGTGCAATTAAATTCTTGGCAAATAAAACCAAGTTCTGGCGTAAACTGTTGCCTGCCTCCCATTTTTTTTCTTCCCTAGGCCAGAAAGCTCTTTACACCATTATAGAAGGACGGTTCTACAACTAGAATTCCTGTTTATACCCAGTCTTGGCAAAACAGAGCCCAAATTCAAGTGCCATGTTGGAAAGGGTAACAAGATTTTGAACAAACACTAGGTGGACAACAATGTGTTTGTAATTATAGTTAGCTATTGAAGCATTTACCGAAAGTTCTGGCAGTTCAAGTCCAAATATGTACATCTACACCATCAAATCCATTTGGGTTGTAATCTGTTTGCCCAGAGTCATTATCTAGTTTTCAAAATATCACTGTCACTGCGGTAACAAGCTGTTGATTATTATAGGGATTATAGTTTTTAGACCAGAACATTAGAGAAGGATGCTTCTAAAACTTGAGTTTATGCTGGTTTTAAGCTTTGCTCCATTTATAACCAAACTAAAAGTTCAAGCACCATGTTGGAAAGAGAAATAGGTCTTTGAGAATGCTAATATTTGCCCTGTATTAGCCTAATTAGCAAAAATCTGGTGCTGATCTCAAACATTTTTCATGTTCACAGTAGCTTGTCCAGATCCATGGCCGAATCCATATGTCTGCACTGTGGAAGTGTTTCAGGTTGTAGTCAGTTTGGCCATGCTGGGAATTAGCACTGGCAGTTGGGAATGTGCATCATTCAGTGTGCTGAAATAAAATCTCAATCCCTTGTCTGTTGGCAGTCGACCATAGGAAATTTATGAGACAGGAGGGAAGTATGGAGAGAGGTGGACTCATTCCTGGATTGTTGGCCAGAGATCAGTGCTGGGATTCTATTTGCTCAGAGCAAAGGACAAAATCAATATTTCATGCCTTGTTTAATGGTGATGGTGTGAGGCAAGATCCCAGACCATGCCATGTGTACGGTATGTGTTTCATGCAATGACAAAATGCGAAATTAGACCTAAACCATTTTTTAATGTCTTAATAAGGTTTAGAAATGAGCTCAGTATACTGCATATAATGGTTTCATTAAATCCAAAGATTTATAGAAATAAATGCAGAACTTTTATAAAGTAAGATACGGAATGCCAAAGAAAACAGGAAATGAATCGACGCATGCATGAATTTCTGTATTATCTGAAAAGGAGAGAGAGAGATGGCCAAGTTGTGGGGCGTGCCCAGCACTGGCATCAACACTCATCAGACTCTCAGCGCCAGCACATGTGGAAGTGCTTAAAAGGCCATGAGCTGCAGCACCACAAGTCCCGCTGAGCTGAGACAAAGCAAATTACTCTCTGCTGGAGCACCATGGGCCACTGCCAATATGAGAAAACAACCAGCCTTCAACCTTACAACCACAATCGAAGAGTCATGAAGGAGTAAAAATGATGTGCAACATCCCACCTTTAGCGTGCAAGCTGGATTTGGTTTGGAGGTTTATGTGATGGTTTGCTGCTGACATGAGGATGACATGGAGTTGTGAGCACAATAAATCTAGCTATCAAATGAATTACTGTTTTTGTGTTGGTTTTTTCATTGATTCTATAAAATAGAAAGATACTACAGGTAATCCACACTTTCAGCAACTGGCATTTGCATAGAAAATATCAGATATTTTTAAAATAAAAGCAATGCATAGTTAACTGAGTGCCTGATATTTAACTCGTTTGTAGAACAAAATATAAAATGCATTTATATTGAAGTTATGAGACTGATTTTTCCAGCCATAATATGTCACCAGAATTGTACAAGAGGACTTTAGACATTACATTTTCCCTTCACACTTGACTCGTGACCCAAACCTGTTTCAGCATCACAATGCTTCTATAAACAACCCAGATGCCTTAAGAAATATGCTTTACAAGGGGTTGGACTGGAAGATCTTGAGTGGTCTACTACTATAGAGCTCTGTCCACAACCCTGTTGAACACCTTTGTGATGAACTGGAATGAGAACTGCACCCCAGGCCTCCTCACATCACCTAACTAACCTAACTAACACCCTTGTAGCTGAATGAGCACAAATCTCCCCAAGCACACTCCAAAATCTGGTGGAACATCTGGTGGTTATTATAATAGCAAATGTGGAATGGGATTTTCACATAGAAATCTTATGATCAGGTGTTCACAAACTTTTGTCATTATAGTGTAGCTGAATGAAAAAAAGAATTGCAATGTAAAATGTAATCATCTTTCACTGCTCTGGAGACAGAAATTTAAAATCTTTGTTATTGTTTAATACTTTTTTTTTTTAATGTTATACCCATAAATGCTTTACAATGAAAACAATTTAATTAATGGATGGAAAAACAACTAAATTAATACAAACTGTTTCTTAAAAAAAAGAAAAAAAAACCTCTATGTTAATGTTACGTTTGACTTATCGCACACGAGTGACACGAATACGTCACACTGACATTACACATTCTCAAAATTACCACTACACTCGATATGTTTTGTAGATGTAGTCATGTGATCATACAGGAGGGTCACACATCTAAGATATTTCGCCTCTGGTGAGCCCCGGAGAAGCGTATCTAATCCTTGATCCTTGCTTTCACCTTAAAATACAAGGTGGTATCAAAAGGTTTTGAGACTTGCATTGATATATCTACGTTTACATGCTATCACCTTAAACATGCTATCACCTTGCACAGCAATCCCAGTATTCCTGCCACTTCTGAAATTGTGTCTTAGAAGTCTGGAAGTGTGTCGAACACTCTGCAATTCACACTGAATTTCCGCAATGGTGTCAAAACGGAGACCTTTGAGCTGGATCTTCATTTTCGTGAAGAGGTGAAGTCTGCAGGATTGTTCTCCGACCATCATCATGCACAAGTAGCTGAATGATTTCGACATATTTAGGTGTGGAGCTCATTGAAGTTGGTGCCACTCGAAACACCTCAAGCATCACATTCCTAACACTCATTTGGGTCCGACATATAAATATTTTCTGTCAGAATCAATGTTATTGTGGCTACATTTAGTCTTTGTCTTTATATAGAAATTGATGGAATGGATTATTTAGATTTTTGGGGGATTTTTTTTTTTCAGGTTGATTGGCTGTTGCTCTCAATACTGTTTATGTCTATATAAAAATTGAGGGTAACATCTGCAGTACTTGCGGTAACATCTGACTGACTTTAATTTAGTTTCTAAGGTTTGTGTTCAGCTTGGCATTAATTAGATACAGTTATGTTCAAAATAATAGCAGTGCAATGTGACTAACCAGATTAATCCAGGTTTTTAGTATATTTTTTATTGCTACGTGACAAACAAGTTACCAGTAGGTGCAGTAGATTCTCAGAAAACAAACAAGACCCATCATTTATGATATGCACGCTCTTAAGGCTGTGCAATTGAGCAATTAGTTGAAAGGGGCGTGTTCAAAAAAATAGCAGTGTATGCCGTTGACTGTACAAACTCAAAACTATTTTGTACAAACATTTTTATTTCTAGGATTTAGCAATCCTGTGAATCACTAAACTAATATTTAGTTGTATGACCACAGTTTTTTTCACATCTGTGTGCCATGGAGTCAACCAACTTGTGGCACCTCTCAGCTGTTATTCCACTCCATGATTCTTTAACAACATTCCACAATTCATTTACATTTCTTGGTTTTGCTTCAGAAACAGCATTTTTGATATCACCCCACAAGTTCTCGATTGGATTAAGGTCCGGGGATTGGGCTGGCCACTCCATAACATTAATTTTGTTGTTTTGGAACCAAGACTTTGCTCGTTTACTAGTGTGTTTGGGGTCATTGTCTTGTTGAAACAACCATTTCAAGGGCATGTCCTCTTCAGCATAAGGCAACATGACCTCTTCAAGTATTTTGACATATGCAAACTGATCCATGATCCCTGGTATGCGATAAATAGGCCCAGCACCATAGTAGGAGAAACAGGCCCATATCATGATGCTTGCACCACCATGCTTCACTGTCTTCACTGTGTAGTGTGGCTTGAATTCAGAGTTTGGGGGTCGTCTCACAAACTGTCTGTGGCCCTTGGACCCAAAAAGAACAATTTTACTCTCATCAGTCCACAAAATGTTCCTCCATTTCTCTTTAGGCCAGTTGATGTGTTCTTTGGCAAATTGTAACCTCTTCTGCACATGCCTTTTTTTTAACAGAGGGACTTTGCGGGGGATTCTTGAAAATAGATTAGCTTCACACAGACGTCTTCTAACTGTCACAGTACTTACAGGTAACTCCAGACTGTCTTTGATCATCCTGGAGCTGATCATTGGCTGAGCCTTTGCCATTCTGGTGATTCTTCGATCCATTTTGATGGTTGTCTTCCGTTTTCTTCCACGTCGCTCTGGTTTTGCTCTCCATTTTAAGGCATTGGAGATCATTTTAGCTGAACAGCCTATAATTTTTTGCACCTCTTTATAGGTTTTCCCCTCTCCAATCAACTTTTTAATCAAAGTACGCTGTTCTTCTGAACAATGTCTTGAACGACCCATTTCAGGCTTTCAAATGCATGTTCAACAAGTGCTGGCTTCATCCTTAAATAGGGGCCACCTGATTCACACCTGTTTTTTCACAAAATTGATGACCTCAGTGATTGAATGCCACACTGCTATTTTTTTGAACACACCCCTTTCAACTAATTGCCCAATTGCACAGCCTTACGAGCGTGCATATCATGAATGCTGGGTCTTGTTTGTTTTCTGAGAATCTACTGCACCTACTGGTAACTTGTTTGTCACGTAGCAATAAAAAATATACTAAAAACCTGGATTATTCTGGTTAGTCACATTGTACTGCTATTATTTTGAACATAACTGTACATAAAGAATATCAGTGGAAATGATGTCAACGATCTTCACAAGAATAGTGATAGAAAAGTGTGTTTGTATCGATACAAATTCAGTTTCTAAATCCAATTGCTTTTCCAATCTAGTATTTGAGTACATTAGGTCCAAGAAATAGAATTTTACAGAACATTCAAAGCAAACTGACTGATTTTTTATATTCAAACCCTGCTATTGTGTCTCTTCTGATAAAATATATTTGGCCCAAACTGCACAGAAGTCCTGAAAGATGTAAAGCATTAGATACAATTGCTTTAAAAGATCCAAGAGTGAGCCATCATGAATGTGGTTCCATGGAGACCATTAGCATGTGTGGTACACGCCATCCAGTGAGATCAGCGGCTCCACCACAATAACGCTGTCTCTGAGGCGCCACCAAACACTGCCAGTTTCTCAGGCTAGAAGCATCCGCCCTTCTCCGAGCAAAAACTAAACTTCTCGGATCCTTCTGTTTTTACACCGGTCTGTATTTTCATTGCATGAGACGAACTCCAAGCTATGACATGCACTCTTGAATGAGAATGCAGGGAATCCAGAAATGTACAGTAGGTTGTAATATGGGGCTGAAGGTCTTAAAAAAAAATTACTTAGCATCGGGCTTTGCAACAGCTGGATGCCACCAGAGGCGGCCTGTTAACTGTTGCTAAAGCCCTTAAAGGGCACTTGGACTTGTTTCATGCGCTGCATACTTGAACTGCAATCACAAACGTCTCTGAAATTTCAGAGTCCCAGTAATACCTTAAAGTTTCCCCACATTATGATGTAATAAACCCAGGAATGTATGAGGCTTTAAAAATACTTCCAGCCAAACCTGATCAATATGGAGGAATTCCAGGTAGCGTGTGGACGGCCACGCTGATCTAATCAACACCAGACTCTCGACTTTTTTTTTTTGTGGAACCCACCGTTTGAATAACTTTACCAATTTACACAAAAGTGTATCCTTAAAAAAAAGAGTCACAGTTTGTTTTTAGAGTTTTAGAACCTACTAATATTCAATGCACATCATACAATTTCTGGACAAAAGTTTGTGGACACCTGGACATAAGTGCTTTTTGAACATCACATTCCACATTTAGTTCCTATTTGCTGTTATAAAGCCGCCCATTCTTCTGGGAAGATGTTCTCATCTTCCCAGAGAATTTGTGCTCATTCAGCCAATAGGCTGTTAGTAGTGTTAGTAGTAAGTCAGGTAGTGATGTAGGTGAGGTGAGGAGACCTGGGATGCAGTCATTGTTCCAATTCATCCTAAAAGTGTTCAATATGGTTGAGGTCCGAGCGCTATAGTATGTCTATCAAGATCTGAGGTTTGGATTTCCTAGTTTAAGAGAGGGGAAGATCAAATGCTACCACATCCAAAGACATCCCACACAATTATGTGCCTGCAAATTTGAGGAAACAGTTTGCGGATGGCTGGAAAAGTCTGGTGTTCAAAAACCTTTGTTCATATAGTGTATGTGCTTCACATAAATCAGTTAAAAGCTCTTCACCCTAAAATACAATCATGAAAATATTTCAGAAGGTTTTTCCGTTAATGTATAAGCAATTAATGCCTTTTCTATGTTTTCCATTTCTAAGTATAGTGACATTTTAGTCCCACAAAATTTACATTACTGGTTAAGCTGATCATCTGAATGTCTTGATGATCATGGGAAGAAAAAAAGTCCCTGTTTTTAGTCATTTACTGGAAACCAAACAAAGTAAAGTAAATAATAAAAATGTCCTTAATGTCTTCCCGCCATTGGCACTACTGAGAGAACTATAATTATACATTATACTAATTCTACACTAAAAATACAACTCTATTAGTATCTCTCTCTCTCTCTCTCTCTCTCTCTCTCTCTCTCTCTCTCTCTCACTCCAGCTACACATGCTTCTGAGATATCAGTGATCCTGCCACTTTCTTCTTTCCAGACCTGTCTGATTCATCCTGAAACACTACTTCTGGATGGAGGTCTCTACTATTTGGACAGCTGAGCTGAGGATGGTTCCACATGAACAGCCTCAAGATCCATAAGGTTTTTTTCCTTGCCTCTGTTGCCCTTGACTCTCTCATTAGGGATAAACTTCAAAGAAAAAATTTTCAACGTTAACATTTATTTACTTTATATATTTGTATAGAAATTATTCATATTTTTTTTTTACTTGTATAGTGGTGTTTAACAATAAACATTGTCTCAAAGTAGTACAGAGATAAAATGGTTATAAAGTTGTACAAAATTATGTATAAATTTAATGCCTATATGTTTGTCCTTTATAATTATAAGTTTGTCCCTAATGATCGAGTCAGTGGCGACTGTGGCAAGAAAAACTCCCTGAGATGGCATGAGGAAGAAACCTTGAAAGGAACCTGACTTAAAAGGGAACCCATCCTCATCCTCAACACCGAATATCTGTTCATTACAGTTTCATCATTGTTGAGGTGAAGTGTTTACTGATCGGCATATATATATAT
>JAAIIK010000113.1:2178510-2191423 GCA_014706435.1 Silurus glanis
ATAGATAGATAGATAGATAGATAGATAGATAGATAGATAGATAGATAAAAACTTTTCTATAGAACATTTACTATAAATTCTATACATTTGAATCTTGTATTCATATCTGAGCAAAAACCCTCCGTGCACAAATCAAATACAATTCAATACAACCCGCTCAACCTTACCACAAACCAATCAATACCTACAAGTACTGTATATCTTCTAAAAGAGACCCCAGTGACCTAAAGGCAAACTCTTCCTGATCTTCAGTACCACCGAAAGTTCAGACATACGTGAATGTCTTGTCTAACCGCTGGGATATATCACCCACCTGCCACTGTCTTTTAAAGACCACACAAGTTTAATAGAGCAGCTTATATGTAGCTCATATGCTGGAGCCACCATGATGAGACAAGCTATTAGGCCCCTCGGCCTCTCCTTAACAACAACATCAGTGTCAAATTCCTGTCTGCACTGCTTCAGAGTCAAGCTAAGGGGCATACAGAGGACGCTCTGGAGTGGAAAGAGAAAAAAAACTAGCCAGTCTGCCCTCTTTTGTCACCTATTAAAGGTTTAGGGGCAAGGAAGGTTCTACATATAACCAGATCTCATTACAATCATAGTTCAGCCCCAGACCGCTATTTCAAAAAAAGACTCCTAACAAAGGTTTGAAAGCCATAGGAAAGGGCACACTTGACTTTACATGACTTATATCAGTGTTAATTAAGAACCTTTGTTCCCCTGCCTTCTCCTTATGTAGTTCCACATAAGGTACTGCTAGAGTTATTTGTACCGCCGATTAGTTTGGCATCAAAACATCTAAATGATTGTGTGACATTCATGGAACTACCAAAACTAGATTTGTAGATAGTTCATTGTAATGAGGTTCCAGTGGCTCCCAGCACTGTCATGTCTGATGTTTACTTTCTTGCAATTGAAATCCCAGCAAACCCATTTCTAGGTTCAGGTATTCTTTAATTATTCTTATTTTCTACAGGGTTTCTACTTTTCAAAAATGGGGCTACCATCGTACAAGGCACTACATCAAATGAGTATAACAAATCTATTTTTGTTATTTTGCTCAGAGCATTTCTTGGCTATTATGCAAAAGCAGTCTTTGGGTATAACTCAAAGTAGTCAGCTTTTACCTAAACTACATACATAAAAAAAGTCCTGAAAACATTCTTGAAGCAGGCCTGTGGTTTTATGGGAAGAAGTCGAGGGGCTTTATGCAATGCAATCCTGGGGTCAGTGAAGAAGCAGTACACAGGTCTTACATGGGGAGACCTGGGGTCTTCTAATGAAGAAGCATTAATAGGTTCTTAATTGAGTCAAAAGGTCAAAAGCAGTTCAGGGGTTTTTCTCAAAGCAACCCCCAGTTATGTAGATGCACATTCCTATTTGCTACAAAGAGTGAGAAAGGAAAGAAATCACTGCACTATTTTTAACCAAAAGCAGATTATATTAATACTAGTAGCATTATAAAGGCTACAGGAGTGAGGCTCTGAAGGCTAAAAAATGTACCCTCTGCTGTTGTTGGAACAAATCTCACCTGTCAGTGTTCTTTGACTCCCAGAATGAACATCTCAAGTAAGTTTTCATACATTTCTTGTCCAGATTGGCAAAACACATGCACACTCTATATAAAGCAGTAGAAATAATTCATAACTCATTTATTGCCTGTCTCACAAGCTGTAAATTTGGGGAGATTTAGTGGCCAAGAGGCATGCTTACAAGACTCGTGAAATGGCACTTTACCTCCTGCCTCGTATTAATAACCAGGCTATAAAACGTACCGAGCTGAAGGAGAGATGGGTCAGGAAAAAAAAAATGGTAATCAATCAGGCATCTGTAAACTGGGCATGATGCCTGTGCTCGTAACAGCCCCACTGGGTTCCTGGGGCTGGCTGGGACCAAAGAAGCCCTGGTGATGGATAACAGGCTTTCATGAACATTTTTTTACTTCATTTTAGGACTGGGCTCTTGTGTTGCAGTACTCATGGGTGCTTCAAAATCTGGAATTGTGACTTACTATTAAATCAGCCAGTAACATGATGACCTCATAGTTGACACCTTAGGCCCAGGGGCTCATCATCGCTCCCATCTGTCACTACTGATTCAATGTCACGTCATGTGTAACACCCGATACAGAATCGATCTATTCCGGTCCGTTTTTATGTCTTTCTCAGAAAGAAAACCGGAGGCACAGCTGATAAAGACACAAAGTTGTGATGAAACAAAACACCAGACATTCATCACTGCACATCAAATTAAACTAATCCGGCTCCCTCTGCCTCCTAATTACGTGCGACAGAATAAAATAAACAAAGCGCTGAGAGCAGACCTTCCTCGCTTTTTCCGCATGGACTCCATGGGAAGTCCCGCAATCTGACCGTCTTAAACCCCCACATCGGCTAGGAGACGAGGGGCCCCGGTCTCACATCTTTGATTTGCCTTTCACGGGACATGCTTCTCACATGACCGCCTTGCGTTCCTCTTGTTCAGCAGCTGGGCTTACAGTCCTCTACAGCAAGCCGAGGAAAACAGGTGGAGCTTCCTGCTGTAGAGCACCAGTTAGTGTTAAAGAGAGAACCGGAGCCTCTCGTTTGTTTGACCAAAGTTTATATTGGATAGTCAGTTAAGGCATTCCAGGCATATGCGCGGCCGTGTTCGGCATGTCCAAACAACATCTCATGGGGGCTGTTAGATATTCAATAACAGCTTAGTGAAATTGCAATTAATTTGATTCCATTTCACAACTGGCTCTTACAAGTTAGCAACATCTAATCTTAAAAGAACACATAGCACAATAAATAATTTTTTCAGCCTAAATACCAGGAATATGCAATGTTAGGTAGCATAATTTCCATTATTAGTAGAAAGACCAAAAAGGTCGTCCTCACAGCAATACATTCCAAATAGCGTTCTCAGCATAACTGAGATAACAAACAGCATAATAATATCAAGTATTGTATGAGGCTCTGGTAGTATTTTTCTATATGGTTTAAAAAAAATCTTTGTCATTGTCACTGATACACTTGAGATTGAATTGAAAAATTCCTTTAGTATAATACAATTCTCATTGTTGTTCGACCCACTGCAAGTTTTGGCTTGCATTGGTCAGGAGAAAAAACTTTTCTCACAGAATCTTAGCAACTCAGATGTACTACATATTACAGTAGAGGAAGTCCCCATGTTACGATGTGCTACAGTTACAACATCATAACTTGTTGTATCGTTGAAATATTGTCAAAAAATTTAAATGCCACATGGAAATTTTTTTTTTATTTTTTATTTTTTTTTTTTTTGTATCGCCATCATCATCATCAGAAGATCAAATAAGTCAAACCATCATATATCGGGGACTACTTGTATATCTTTAAATAATAAATATTATCCCATATGCTGTCTAAGTATAAATTTACAGCTATCACATTTAACATTTTACAGTCATACAAAATGTAGCCAAATTTTTAAAAATCCTTTAGTAAAGCATTAAAATGCAGCTTCTAGAGTTAGCTATCTTAGAGTTAAACAGGGTTAAAAAATAGTTTGATTACCTCACTGTCTGGGAGAGCAGGGTTTCTAATTAGCATGTATTTAGAAAGTGTTTCCGCCTCCTTACATTATTAGCTTGGAGTGTCTGATGTGTCCTGCTGAGCTTTTTTTTATAGTAGGCTGGTGGTGGTCTGTCTGTCTATGAGGTAGACACAGGACGTAGCATGATCCAAAGCGAATAATATCCAATGTTTCCGCAATAGTTAACGACCACACCGAGACAACCATAAAAGCTAAATCATTGGCTTTTTTTTAAAGGATCGAGTGTCCTCCAAACACCACCCACAGACATTAATGGGCAAAAACCAAATATGATACATTTTGATGTCAAAAATCTAAGCAAAGACTGTTGTGTAGCGGTTCATATCCAGGATGTTGGTTTACCACAGATAGCTAATCATTACCAAGCCTGCTAACAATCATCAGAATGGTGGAGTCATTGTTCACACAAGGTCAAGCCCTGGAGGTTAAGATCTCATTAGGCAACCTCAAGTCTGCCATGAATGATTAGGCCATGCCTGACAGTCCAATCCGGCCAGGCTGGTGGAGATTAGCTTAAAAAAACCTGTGTATGCATACAAGATGCAAAGGTGGCAACATAGAAGACAACACTAGAAGCTACACGGTTAGTAACAAATTATTCAATAACTAATTAAAAATACGCTAAGCATTTTTATTCCATAACAATATTGGAAAAAAGAATGTGTCAAACTGCAATTCATATATGTAGCATATACAGGCTATGAATAAATTTTATAGCTTCAGTTACAGTGTTAACAATGAAAGTGAATAAATTGGTGCAAGAAAAATATTAAATTATTTTTCTTTTTTCAAATTACACTATATAAGAATTCTTGAAATGTACTCTTAGTGTGTCAGTAGCTCAGGTAAGTTACTAATGATTCTGAATCTGAGAGCAGTGATGGCAGAGAGAAATTCCAGATTGACCTCTTTGGTTCTGTGCCGCTAATCTGTAACCTAATCTAAAATTGTCAACAAATTGAATGGGATGAGAAGACATGTCCAACCCATAGCTTCAAATCCACTCTGGACACAACAGAATTCTCTTATTTCACTTAAAAGGGCAATTAGTGTGGAAGGAATTTCCACATATCCTTTATGGGAGGTTGGGAATAGGATAAAAGAAGCTAAACTCGAGCACACCTCTCCAGTATATTAAAGGAAGTAAAAAACATTTTCGCAGTGTAGCCTAGTGCAGTTTTCTATGGAATTGGTTTCATGTATAATAATCATTCAGACTCCAGATTTTATGTCCTTACTGCCTGACCCAACTTTTCGACAGTTCCTCACAGCTGGTGAATATACAGTACTTGTTGACTCGTCATGAATACACACACGGCAAGACATGAGACAGATGATTCTCACACGTACCAACACCCTGCATGTAAATGCATACAAACTTATGGCAGGCTATTTTTGTCTGACAGGAACATGAAGGTTGTTTTTCATTGACCAGGGACTATTTGTATCATCTTCTCTGATGTGGTGAAGAAGATGGTATGATTTGCTCGCACTGTCAGCAGGGCTGGAGAACAGCATCAGGCGGTACTTTTCATGTCCCAGATCGTAACATGGGAGATGCTCAGTTATGTCAGAATTGGTATGACGACTATCATGTTCCTTATTTGTCCTTTAATGGGATGTCATTAGGTATTAAAGTAAATCTGAGGTAATAAGTCTTGACTTCAGCATGCCATTTTTGGGACTTGGCTTCCTCTGAGATCCTTAGAATGCCTAGGAGGCGAAAAAATAGACTGAAGATGAAAGGCGAGTCGTCACCTGTCATCATTTGCATCAAACTTGTTGGGACAGTACCACATGCGAGACACCCAGTGACATTTGTCACATTCTGGCTTGCAAAATCCCTGCGTTCAAACAGCATGGCAAAATTTGTATGCGCCTCCAACAGCATCCATCATCAAGACCATCTGCTGGCGTGTCGCCCGGTGGCATTACAAGTCATTGCTGTCTTTAGCTTTACTTGCAGGTCAAGTAATGCTACATTCATAATACCAGGAGGTTCAAATTAGATCGCCATATGGCATCTGCTACTACAATATACTATTGTCTATTGAACTGAATTTTGCAGAAATAAAAAAAATCTGTTTCTCTGTGGCTTTCATGAAGGGAAACTGAATGATTGGCCATCTATTGCTTCACTTTTTTGCTAGTATACACATAATGGTGCTAACTGGTGCTAGAACAAAGAGAATACTGTGAAATTCTGCGTAAAACTGGGCAAATCTGCCACAGAGATTTTTGACATGACATACGTTTGACATACGGCGATGCTGCAACGAGTCGTTTCAAAGTGTTTCGAGTGGCTGTATAATGACTGTATAAGACTGTAGAAAGGACATTACTCATAATCTTACATTTCAGTGCTCATGTTAGTTCTGACTCTCCAGTGTTCTGTATTGCTTAAAGACTATAATCACACCCTTGATGTCACCCAAATGAGGATGGGTTCCCCTTTTGAGTCTGGTTCCTCTCAAGGTTTCTTCCTCATAACATCTACTGGAGTTTTTCCTTGCCACAGTCGCCATGGCTGCTCATCAGGGATAAATACACATCATTAACCTTAACTGTTAATTTCTGTAAAGCTGCTTTGAGACAATGTCTGTTGTGAAAAGCGCTATAGAAATAAACTTGACATGACTTGAAAAGCTGAAGAACATTACTGAAAGATGATGAGAGATCAGTAAGATCCTCAACGAGCTTGACACTCAAAAATGTCGAAACCATTTGGCAACTTGTGCACGATGATCGGTGAAGAACAAACCAAAAGTTCAATTACACACCCACCTACTCACCAGATTTGGCTTACCCTCTTGATGAAGATGAAGATCCAGCTCAAAGCTCGCTGTTTTGACACAATTGCGAAGATCCAGCACAATTCGCAGAAGGTGCTTGACGCATTTCAAAAAGAACACATTCAGGACACATTTCAGAAGTGGCATAATCGCTGGGAGCACTGTATTGCTGTGCAAGGGGATATTTTTTAAGTACTTTCTTGTAAATAGAGCGAGTCTCAAAACCTTTTGATACCACCTCGTGTGGTAACAGGTTTGCACACAAATTAGCTCTTTAGACTTGTACTGTTAACCTTAAGATCTTTCCCCAAACCATAAACCTGTCATTTTGAAAGATTTATGATCAAACTCTTGATGTCACCCAAATGAGGATGGGTTCCCCTTTTGAGTCTGGTTCCTCTCAAGGTTTCTTCCTCATTACATCTAAGGGAGTTTTTCCTTGCCACAGTCGCCACGGCTGCTCATCAGGGATAAATTTTGAGACCATGTCTGTTGTGAGAAGTGCTATATAAATAAACTTGACTTGACTTGACTGACTTGACTTGATTTTGCCCTTTCATATGTCATATATTCCAGACTAACGATCCAAATCGCCTGCAAAAAGTTCGGAAATCAAAGCCATTACACAAACATCTGTCCAAACTAAACAGACAGATGATGGTGTTCATGGGCCAGGTACACTACATTTCCAACACCCAAACTTTTCCTGCTCAGCTGACGACTGGAAAAGCACTTATCTCTGCTAGAAACGAGCAGTATCAGGTTCCAATATTTGAGGGAATTTTTACAACTGCTTCGAGGCTCAAGGGTGCTAATTAAAATGGAGCCCTGGCCTTTTTATTGTTTCTCACCACAAAGTTCTGCCGTGCATTGAAAGAGCCGAACGGTTGAAGCTCTGTTTTCTCAATTAAACAGCATAAAGCTGTCACTAACTTCTCAGAGAATAAGTGAGACCACGTCGACTGGCGAACGCCATGTTCTCAGCTATGTTTCTTGCAGCATGGCAGAGAGACTGAAAGAGAAACCTGGGAAAGCTGAGCTAATATCTCACGGCCTGATAATGCAGCTCTGTTTTTAGCTTTTTCTGCCGCAAGTAAACAAACGCTCCAGTCTCCAAGTCCTTGTTTAACTGAAGGAAACATATAATGGCAGGAAATTGGTCTGGAAGTGATCATGGGATCAGCTCCAGCAGCATCTACTTAAAATGGAATGTGTCCGCTCTGGGTAAATCCTCCAGTTACAGCAGGATGTCAGATTTAATGACCCATGGACAGAGGGCACACTTGTTGTCCCAACACCTCAATACATAATCACCCATACTGATTGATGGCGTATGAACTCGCTCGGCCCATGCCCGAGAAACGAATGCGAGAGAGCTATGGCTAATAGTGTCCAACATCATGGACACCGGTTTAGTCATTTCCATTAGATAAATGGAGCCATTTTGCTACCTGTCAAATATAAGTGATGGAAGACACTGGTGAAATATTAAGCCAATTATCGCCTAGCATTAAATGTGACATTCTGAATTTCACAGGGGCAAGCGTTTTCATTATTACTAACATTTCTTTTAAAACTGTCAGGCAGTGGAGGGGCGAGTGAAGCAACCATGGACATCATTCTGGCCATCTTCCATCAATCATTCCATCTGGTTCAACCAATTATTTTACAATTGTTGGCAGACGGGAAATCAGACCATGATTATTTGTTGCTGTGTGGTTTTATAGCTGAATTCTGGAAAGCAGGACCTGAAAAAAAAAAAAGAAAGAAAATGTTGCCTATTATTTTCGCTTATAAAAGTTTGATACCTCAAGATTAAGAAACCGTAAATGTGTTTCAACAAAATTCAATTGACATTTTTCAAAGATCACATTGGGGTCGTGGCGTATTTTTGTTAAAAAAAAATAATAATTTGGGCTAATAATATCTTATACATGTGATTTTCTTACAGAGTGAATATTGTGCTCTAATCAATTTAGTAAAGATAGATATGTTTTTAGAGTACAATGGACGTAAAGTCTACTTCATCCAGCTCATAATCTCTTAAAATATTTGAGAATTCGATTCTTTTTACTTTTGAAGAATAACCAGATTTCAAATTGCTAGGGGTTAACTGCTGATTGAGATATATGCAAATGACGAAGTGTAAATTTCAGAATGATATAGTACAGTAAGAAATGTCCAAAATTCACAATATGAAGGGTTTTTCCAGTCTGATGCACATCATACACACCTGGTCAAACATATGCTTATATAAATATATAAATATAATACATGCCAGTTCAGAAAATAAGTAAAAGGTGTAATAGAACCTGCAAAATCTCAATCTTGGTTCCACTTATACAGTAAGCTTGACTTCAAGCCCTCGAGGAGCTCCGTCAGGTGTGTCAGCATCGACCAAACAATGACTAATCTTTTAAAAGAAATTATCCCAGGTGATATTTTCTGGAGCATTTTAAACATTTCATGTTCATATCAAAAGTTATTCAATTTAAAAAAAATTTATTTATATGGCACTTTTAACAATGAAAATTGTCTCAAAGCAGCTTTACACAGATAATGCGGTAATAAAGAATGAATAAGATGTTCTTTATAAGTGTAAGTTTGTCCCTAATGAGTGAGCCCGGTGATGACTGTGGCAAGGAAAAACTCCCCAAAATAGCATAAGGAAATTCCTTTAGAGGAAACAGTCTCAAAAGGGAACCCATCCTAATCTGGGTGGCACCAAATGTCCATTTATTACAGATAAACGTTGCAACCTGTACACCTAAATCATTGTAGTAGACTGTTGACATTAAGTACAGACACTTCACTGAGGTAAAATGGTGGCATGGGAGACTCTTAAGTGTGCATTTGTTTCATTCTTTCTAATTTTCAAGTAAATATCTTAATATTTAGCCAGTTTGGGCTCGACTCATTTTAATAATGTATAATTTTTCTATTTATTAATTTGGATTAGATGGGTTTATGGAGAAAAGGCTAAATAAACTAATGCTTCTGCAATGTTCTTCCTATACAAACCCAATATTTATTGCGTTTTCCAAATAAGTCTGCAAAACTTTTACATAGGCCGAAGAGACAAACCCAAAATGAACAATTTTTAATGGTACCAGTGAGAATATAGCACAGTACTTTGATCTTGATGTGGTTTTTGAGCATACCATTCCACATTCAGTCCCGATTTGCTGTTAAAATAACCTCCACTCTTCTGGGAAGATGTTCCACTAGATTTTGAAGTGTGCTTGTGGAGATTTATGTGAGATCATTCAGCCACAGTGGTGTTAGTAAAGTCAGGTACTGTAGGTGAGGAGGCCTGGGGTGCAATCAGAGTTCCAAGTCAACCCACAGGTTTTCAGTAAGGTTAAGGGGCAGAGCAGGAGATCTTCCACTCCAACCCATGTAAAGCAGATCTTTATAGAGCTGGCTCTGTGCACAGGGTTTGAGTTGCTTCGACTGAAGTTCAAACAAAGGTAAAACTGAATGCTTTGGCATCCTCAGATGTCCTATACAATTGTGTGCCTCCAAGTTTGTGGTAACAGTTTGGTTAAGAGCCACATTTGACTGGAAAAGTGTTCCAGGCGTCGCAATACTTTTTGTCCATAAATTAAATAATGTGGGATTTATGAGTGCAGTGCTTACAGGACCAAAATGGAGACACATGTAACGCACTCAACCTGATGGCGTATTCCCATCACTATACATGGTTCCCTTCAGCCCCTGCAGGGTACAAAGCAGCATTTCTACAAACAACATTACCTTTCTTCCTTTGTAGCCCTGATAGCAGGTACAAGGCCATTACAAGACTGCTGAGCCAGCGAGTGTACAGGAAGCAGGGTTATGATTGATTCTTCTCTGGTGTCCCACAGGTGGTGGCATTAAAGAACAAAGACTTTCTGTACTTTAGTGCCGAGATGTGGCGGCGCAACATGTACGACTTGAACAGAGGAAGCCTGGAGATGCTGAGACGACAGGAAAACTTCCTCCAGGCTGAGACCCAGCATGCACTAAAGAAACGCTAAAAAGCTTAAAAGGAAGTCCTCGTCTCAGCGTTAACATCTCTGGATCTGATTAGATAGATTTTAAAGGAATAAAACTCCCATCCTGCCAAGTTCTCAGGTCAGCGTAACCTCAATTAGTTAATTTGATTTTTGGTGGGGTGCGACGGCCATTAATAAATAAGGCTGTTTTCTGTAACCCAAAATGCATCATCTAAAAATGTCTAATCGCTGTAAGACATGCATAAATCATTTTATGTCCAACAATAAGTGTATTTGCGCGGAATACATTTAAAAGCATGGTCTAATGAGCTGCATAGACACACTCCTCTGGAAAATTGTCATGTATGTTGAACGTTTCCTTGACATTTAATGCTTTCCCGTCAGCAGCATATTGTATCTCTATTAGAGCATCTGTGCCAAAGGAAGCTAGCCATGTGTGTCCATGAAAAAAACACACTTTTTTCTTCATTCAACTCACTTGTGATGCATTGCCTTTATAAAGCCTTCCACAGGTAAACAGTAATCTGAATGCAAATATCGACATTGCAATAAAATGCGAGTTCTTGAGAATTATAAAAAAATGTTCCCTCATCTGACTCCATGTGTGGTCTGTAATGTTGATTTTCCTCTTCATTCTGCTCGACTGGCGCTGGGTAAACAGCTGCACCGATATGGCAATGATGTCAAACTGTCCATACCTAAACAGCGAAAGAAAACGATCTGCACAAGCTAACTTTTACAGCTGAACATTAAGCAGCGTTTCCCAGGCGTTACAAAATCACACATCTGCAGGATAGGTCACCCAGACGTGAGAAATGTAGGCGTGGACCAACGCTCATATGGCTACAATATGGAGAACGATGGACGAAGGATTTCGTATTTGACTCGAAGTCTTAGCACCTTCCTTTATTAATGCGCTATTCACAGTTTTGCGCTGAACCCATATGTAGCTTGACCGAAGGACCGCTTCGGAGGAAGGTCCCAGGGTCACCAATCCACTTCCTTTTTGAAACGTTCGAGTTACTGCTGTGGACAGCAAGTCCCAAACCAGATGTTCAGATGGCAAGATCGCTCAAAAAGAAAATCATTCGAGATATTCCCTCTTGGACAATCTATGGAAGAATGGTGCTAGTTGTTACTGTGGTTACAGAGTGTGTCTGCTGTCAGTCTTTCTTTTAGCATGGCTGGATCATGAGGACTGATTTATAAAGGCAAAGCAAGATTTGTACAATGCAATACAATGCGCCTTACACGCGGGCTTTTTTCTTGATCATCGGCAGCCAATAGACTCGTGACATGTTTCGTGCATAAGGGCCAAGTTTCGATACAGAGACAGATTAAGTGACATGCAGTAAATCTCAACGCCAATAACTGAAATATAACGTTATTGGCTACCTCTTTGGCTTGTCACCGGACACACATAAAATGTGAAGGGCAACATTTGGGAAATGGAAATGGGGGACCACAAAAGCATGATTCATAGCCTAGAGATGGGGGAGAATAAAACCCAGATTGCTTAGAAAGAGTCATTACAGAGGTGAGAAAGATAAACTCAAGGATTGGCTCAAGTGCCAAAGAACAGGTGCTTTTGGATTGTGCATCTATATGTGGTGCAGTTAAAGTGGTTGGTTTATGTCTTGCATGAAGATCACGCCAAATGTCTGGATAATAAAGATGTAACCAAATTTGGAACGAGTATATCAACTTATTTAGATGCAGATTTTAATAGCAGGAGCACTGGTGACTGGTCTAGAGGTGCTCATCAGGACTGAGATCAAGTGGGACACTTTTATTCAGGTCAGATATCAAACATGTTCAAACAAAGAAACATTTATTTAATGTCCATTGCACATGCATTTCCAACATCCTAATCAGAGTCACAGTGGTTTTAATTGCTGCTGCTATTATTAGTTTGTTTTGGGAAGTTAAATTGGTTTGAAAATATATTTGGTGGGTACAAATAAAAAGGCCTGTGTGCGTTCACAGAGAGCTCAGTGGACTTCGGATCAGAAGGTGATGAGTTCAAATCCCAGCACCTCCTGGAGCAATGTAGCTGAGGTTGTCAACCGCAATACTGGTACTTCAACTTCTTGGATTTTTGCATTAACTCTATCAATCATAGTTGTAGGATTTATAGTTATATCTAAATATATATACCATTTTTAAATGAGTATAGATACATATATTTTCAAGCACCGCAAATATACAGAGAGTAATATTGCATTCCTCACTGAATGCCTTGAATTCACAGTTTCTGAGTCTCTTAAAGCTTTTGCAGCTTCTATACCAAAATATGGCCCTAATTAAAGCAGTGTAGGTCAGACGACAAATACCAGTGGTCTTGATTTACTAGTGCAGAGAAGGTATTTGGAATTTGTCAAGTCTAATTTGAAGTTTATTTAATTTAATCTAATTCTTTTACAGACTACAACCAGAAGCAGACGCGGTCCCATAAATGCAGGCTTGTTTGAATTTTTGTCTCTGTGTGTGTGTGTGTGTGTGTGTGTGTGTGTGTGTGTGTGTGTGTGTGTGTGTGTGTGT
>JAAIIK010000113.1:2207670-2269560 GCA_014706435.1 Silurus glanis
AGATAGATAGATAGATAGATAGATAGATAGATAGATAGATAGATAGATAGATAGATAGATAGATAGATAGATAGATAGATAGATAGATAGATAAAAAGTTTTCTATAGAACATTTACTATAAATTCTATACATTTGAATATTGTAAACAGCAACAAAATGCAGTTTAACATCTATCAGAATTGCAAATATTAGCAACTGTGCAAACTGAGAAGTGCAGATAAATATGCAAGTATATGTACAGCATGTAAAATATATGTAAATATATGTACGGCAAATAAATAATAGGTTTATAGCAGTGAAAAATGAGCAGACACTGTTAAAAAAGTACAAGTAAATAGATATAAAGGCTAAGGCAGTGAAAAAATTTGCAAAATCTGATAAGCAAGTACACTAAGTATGTATGTACAGTATATACATATATGTAGAATATTAGGCAGGATGTATGTAAGGTGTATATATAAATATACATACATATATATATCAACTTAGGGAGTTTTTCCCTCATCACCATCACCACTGTCTCACTCATTAATATTTATATTTCCTATCTATCTATTTAATTCTGTAAAGCTGCTTTGGGACAATGTGCATTGTTAGTTAATATAATGTAATTGAATAAAAGCAAATAGAGAGCAAAAGCAACCTAGTGAACAACAAAAACTAAGCAAAACAAGTGTAAACAAATTAATGAGTTAAATCGACAGATTCACATAGAGACTTATTGTCCTTATGGGTCATATGCTAGTCATCAGTTCAACTAAATGTTTATGTAAATGATCACAAACCATTTTTACTTATTCTGACAACAAGACAAAAAAAAAAAAAACACGACGTATCTCATTCTCTCTCTGTGGGACTTGTCTGCTCTTTGACTCATTGCACGAGCATATCAATCTCATCGATGTACTCAAGCAGTGAGACAAATGAGCAAGCGACGCCTCAGCATGTCTGTCGAAAGCCCATTGGTGGTACGCACTCTCGTTTGTCTATGACAAACGCCCGTAGTCGTCTTACTGCCTCATTCATCTCAGTGTCAGCATCTAAATGGGAAGTCCCATTGTGAGGGCCTGTTCATTAATATAGATTTTATTCGAGAAAAGCAAAGTCTCCAAACTGCAAGGCTGTGTTAATGCTGAACATATGTTTACTTTCATAACCTATTATGTAATTCTTTGAATAAAATGATAGTAATGACAGCAACTACAAGTGAGCACAGGCTGTTGAAAGGCTTGTTTCCACAGTGGCTCCTATATCTTACAAATGTTACCATGATAAGCATTTACTACTACAGATATGAATCCATTCAAAATTCTTTAATGCATTTACTGTATGTTATTTCCCTCACATTCTGTAGTTATTTTTACTTTAGTTTTTACTGTTACATCCATTGCATTTTTGTCAGTTTTGATTAGTTACCATTAAAACAAAACTCCCACTCAACATGGGGCACAACTGCCAATAATTTGGATTCTGGTACCAAATAATTTTTGATTCAGAAGCAAAACCAACCAAGTGACCAAAAGCAAATTAGCAAAATAAAAAAGAATTTTAGCTAACTAGTGAGAGAAAAGCAAAGTAGTTAGTAAAACAAAAACTAGTACACAGAAGAAAACTAGCAATCTAGATCAGAGAAAGCAAACAAGGCAAACGTCTCTAGGTTACGTATGTAACCGTAGTTCCCGAAAGTAATCCTCAGGAACTTCCTATGAGAAGGTAGGATGGATCTACCGTGACAAACCAGTCCTTGGATCTGATATGAAGCAAGACCTGTTTGAGGGTCAGCAACTTAAACCTGAGTCTCATGAGAGAGCGGTTCAGCTGATGTAGATCTAAGATAGGACGCAACCCTCCGTCCTTTTTGGGAACTATGAAGTATCGGCTGTAGAACCCGGACTCTCATTCTGATGGAAAGACCACCTTGATGGCCTCCATCCTCAGTTGAGTGTTTACTTCCTGTTCCATGACCAGAGCCTGCTGGCTTCCCACCAGGGTGGGAAGAACCCTGTGAACACAGGGCAGAGGAGACACAAACTGAATCGAGTAGCATCGTTCTACATTGTGCAGGACCCACTGAGACACATCTAGAAGAGCTTTCCAAGCTGCCAGAAAGTGCCTTAGGGGTATCAGTCTCTCGAGAACAACCTCCGGTGTGCCTAGAGCCGGGGCAGCGCCCTGAGATGGCTCTAGGGGTGGCGAGATCTCCTGGACCACAAGGGCGGGCACCAGATAGAGTGGTGCGGTGCGCCCCTTCACGGCCGGATCCCCAGAAAGTCCCGTGTCAGGACCTTTTCGTCAAAGCCTTCCTGTTGAAGATGACAGTCTTCAAATCTGTCACCTCACGGGCTTCGATGCCGAGCGGGGCGCAGGATCCCTCACAGGGGGAGAGCGAGTCGCGACGCTGCGTTTCTGTACCTCCCGGTGTGAGGTGGAGGGTTGCCGTTGGGGCTGCGCCTGCCGCTGGAGGTACCCCTGGAACGCCGCCACCTGTTTCTTATTCTCCTGAAACCTTTTGACCACCAAGGTTACAGAGTCGCCGAAGAGGCCAGAAGGGGTTAGCGGGGCGTCCAGCAGTACGGCCCTGTCTCTATCATAGATCTCTGACAGACTGAGCCACAGGTGCCTTTCTGTGAACACCAGGGCAGCCATAGACCGGCCAATGGCCCGTCTCTTTAGTGGCTCTGAGAGCCAGATTTGCCATACGGCAAAGCTCATCAAAATGGCTGCCAGGGGCACCTCCCACATCCAACTCATACAGCAGGCCAGCCTGATATGCCTGCAACACCGCCATGGTGTGTAGAGACGCAGCGGCTTGACCTGCCAAAGCATAGGCTTTACCCACAAGAGCTGATGTATTGCGTAGGGGCTTCGTGGGTAACGTCGGGGTCTTAAGGGAGGAGGCGATTCTAGGAGAGAGATAGGTGACAAGTGTCTCTTCAACCCGTGGCATTGCCTCATAACCATGTTCTTTTCGCCCTATAATGTGAGAATACACATTAGAATTGGGGGTAAGGGGTGGGCTGAAAAAGGTTAAACCATGGACACCTCAGTGTGCAGGTCGGGAAAAAAGGGAAGACCACGATGCGGAGGCTGTGACACGGGTGTCAGAAAGCAGCCAGTGTCCAATTTTTGACTGATTACACACATTATTTCAGAGCGTGAACACTCTGGCGCGTTCCCAAAGCGTTTCGACGCACCTCGAGTTCCAGAAAAGGGAACTAGCAAGGGAATACATTGTAGTGAATAAATGCTAGCTCACCCTTATCTGCCCAGCTCTGTGCATGGATTCTTCCAGACTTCTATGTCACTTCAAAAAGTCTTATTTCAAATGAATGAATATTAATAATTCATGTATAAGTAATAATAATCTGTAGTATAGAAATATTGATGGACTCCAACCTTTTTACTATACTTGTTGTTAGATGATGCTGCAATAGTTAGCGCCTTTCAACAATGTCCACTGCAAAGACACAAATTATAATAGCAAGATTTTAAAGAAGAATAACTTATTATTAATCTTTTAGCAACCAACAAATGAGATGAACGAGACACGAGAAAATGGAGACCAAGAAAAACAATAATCTAGACCAATCTTTGTCTCTTGAACAATGATTGGGCTCTTTAACATTCTCTTGTAACATTTGGAAAATAAATGACAAATGGCGACCATCTGCTTTCAGTATTCACATATTACATTCTGAGACGCTGTAATTCTGTAATATGCCTCACTTTTTATAGAAGTTAGCATGGCTTTTATCATTCCCAAAAAAACTGAGTTCACTTGAGGTCCGTTTGAGAACTGAAATGACCGTGCGCCGCTCGCTTGTGGTTCGATGTTTGGTTTGCAAATTGATTTTTGATGGATTTACTTTTAAATAGCCCAGAGAGCCTTATTCTATAGCATTAGATGCTCACCACAATGGACCAAAGTATTCATCATGTTTATTAATGTGAGTCACAGTTTGAAATCCGCCTATAGCCATAGAGTTCACCTACACACACACACACACACACACACACACACACACACACATACACACTTTGCTACACTCAATTGAGTGATATTATCAACCATTATGCTTGCATTCTGTTATTCATTTTCTCTTGCTATTCACATAATTTTTTGTTCCTTCCGAAGGTCTACTTCCTGCAAATTTGTAAATTGTGTTTTTGTGCTTTTCTTTTTGTGGTTGTTGCTTAATGAGGTTACATATGCACTCACCAAAACAAATTTCATGTATAGAGATTATAGAGATTAGGGAAATGGGAGGTCAGTGATAAAGGTGTTGGATTTCTGATCGGAGGTCAGATACCAGCACCACCAAGCTGCCACTGCTGGGCCCTTGAGCCCTTGAAAATTTGTTCCAGGTCCTTATCTCTCAACTGCTCAGTGTATCAATGAGATAAATGTAAGTCGATGTTAAAATGCAAAAAATGCAATGCAAAATTGGTCCATACAAAACAGACAAGTGAGCAAAATCAGGCTGGTGAACAAAATCGAACTAATGAACATTAAACAAGTAAAACATCATAAACTATTAAGATGAAACTATTGAGACTATTAAAAAAACAAGCTAGCAAACAAAAACAAGCTAGCAAACAAGGAGAAATCTAGTAAGCAAAAACAAGCTAGTAAACTCAACTCAAGGACCCAGCAGTGGCAGCTTAGTGGTACTGGCATCTGATTTCTGATCAGAAGTTTTCTTTTTGCTTGTTAGCTTGTTTTTTTTACTAGTTTAGTTTTTTACATTGACTTGATTTATTTATCAGACATCGGATGTATTTTATTGCTAGGTATGTTTTATATACACAAAATATATCTATATACAGTATGGTTGAAATGACAATAAAAGCTGCTTGAATTGACTTGACAAGTGAACAAAATCATTTTTGCAAAAAAAAAAAAAAAAGCTAACTAGAAGGAGATTGCAAATTAGTAAACAAAAACAAGCTAGTGAACAAAAAAATTTGTAAATTAGTGAAAACTAGCAGATTAAAGCAAAGTTCTAATAATCAAGCTGGCAAGCAGAAGCAAACTAGTGAGTAATAAACAAGCTAGCAAACAACAAGTAGACTGCACAGCAAACAATACGCTAGTGAGCAAACAAAAAGCAAACTAGCAAGAGAATGTATATTAGTAAGGTAAACAAAGCTAGCATTGTGCTAATCATCCCTTTTGTCTTCTTTTTTCTTGTTTTCTTCAAACTATTCACTAATGTATTTCTCCTGTGAATAGCTGACCACCAGGCCATGAAACGCAGCTCATTCGGACAGTCCGGAAACAGAGCAGTAAGGTGGATGTGTGCGAGGAGTGTGTGCATTTGACTTTTTAAAGCAGGCTGGTGTGTTTTGCACTTCGACAGTCCCTGCACGTGGCCGGCATCGGTCAGGCTAATATTGAGCTTGGCAGAAAGGCACGACCAAAGAAAACACCTCCTGTGGTCAGTCATGTTTCCTTTACTTTTATTGTGTGTGCAAGTGTCGATGAGTCATGAAAGTGTATAAGAAAGAGCCAGTGTAAGTCCTAGCCAGCATGTGATAGACAGACAGACAGACAGACAGACAGACAGACAGACAGATAGATAGATAGATAGATAGATAGATAGATAGAACACATCACATACATATGTTGGTTTTCTCTAACCTGTTTCACAAAACTGGAAACACACAATTGTCCAGAATGTCTTTAAATGCTTATTAATTACATTTTCTCTTTAGTGGAAGTAAGAGGCAGGTTCAATCTGATTAAACCTGTTTCAGCATGACTAATTCTCTGTGCACAATGCCCGCTCCATAGACACATGGTTTGCCAAGGTCGGCAGGGATGAACATGTAAGTCCTCCACAGGGTCCTGATCTCCTCACCCAACATCACATTACCTGAGGCTCTTGAGGGTAAATGGAAATCATAAAATCAACACTGAGCTCATGATCATTTTTAGTCTATTATTATGCTGAGGTGCTAAAAAGTCAATTTTCCATGAAGACATACTTGTTAAAAAATTACCCCAGCAGTTAAAAGGAATCGCTCATATCATTCACCCATGAAACCCCCTATGAAGTCATGCGTTCTAAATAAAACAATAGCCGACTCGCGTATAGAAAAGCAACAGAAGAAAGGCTTTTCATTATTAGCGCTATTATCAGTTCTGTCGCTCCTGGCTCTAAAGCCGGGCCAAAAACCAGATCCCTGAAATTTTCCTTGTCAGCTGGTAGTCACAGATAAGCGTGTGATATTTCACACCCACACACTTAATCATGTTGAAGAGTTTTAGTCAATTAGTCAAGTCTTTGATAGTTTGGAACTTCACAGTCAACTTCCAAATCTTCTTAAACCAGAGGCAGATGATGGTTCAGGGATGTGCCTGGTAGAGAGCGTTAGCGCCTGCTGTGTTCTATTACATAGCACAAGATTGTAAAGGAAAACTATACAAATCAAATGAGTAGGGATGTGTTGGCTCTGATCGTGACATCATACATTGGTTTGACCAATTCACTTTAGTTGTGAAAAACACTCCAGCATTAAATACTATATGCACTGCAAAATCTCCTCAGCTGGACATGACTTACAATCTTAGTTCTAGCTAAAAAATCATATTAATGTTATTTTAAGAATTAAATACTATGCAAATGCAGATTGTGTAAGATTATCATTATTCTTTTTTCTTGCTAAGTTAGTAAATGTTAAAGTTATTTTACCTGCAAATGAGGCTTAACTACAATCAGAGACATCCTTTGAGGCTTTGTATCGTTTGAGATTTTTTTTTTTTAGCTGTAATAACAGGTTTTAAGGTTGTTCAGTAAACAATGCTCAAATATCACACTTAGGTCTACCAAACAACAAATTAATACTACCAAATTAACAAAAAATGACCAATTATAAGAGCCTGCAGTATTAAGTCACCACACTCTTTTCAAGCCTTATCCAGGATGGTTATAATTTTTTTTTACTTTGTATTTTATACAAAGTAGTTATGGCTTTTTACTGATTTGATTTCAGTTTCACATGTTGAATTTCTTCCAGAGTTTATTAATGCCAAAATGCATTCAATAATGTTTTATGTTGGAGTAAGTATTTTGAGAAGCAGTAAGTATTGATTTTAACTACTGTATATTACAAGCCAGTCTTCATTTGAATAAATAATTGTTGACAATATGCATGTATGCGTGATCTTGATTTTAATAGTAATTTTGTTTTTAGTTTAAATACTTTGTATAATATATACAAAGTATTTTGTATATAATATATATGTATATAATATATAATAATCACAATTCTTAAATTAAGAGGAATTCTCTTGTTAAGTAGCTCTGGTTTTAAGATCTTTTCACACAAATTAAGAAAAGCAAACTGTTTTTATAAAACATTTTTCGATTTCTTTTTTTTTTTTCTTTTCTAAAGCCTAGATATGTTTTCTTATTTTAAGAAATCTTGACTTGTTTCTAGTTTGTATCTTCTTAAATCATGCATTTATTTCTTATATTTAGACGATTCCTTTTTGCAGTGAGATATTTTATGATTATAGACCTAGTGTGTCCTGCAGAACCATTGAACAGATGTTCTCTGTGAAAATATCAAAAAAAGAGAAACTGCTGCATTTTCCTACAATACATTTAACCTCATAAATCATCTCATTAAACCAACATAAAACGTGCTCAACAAAATGTCCCATGATGCCCCTGACTCATTAATACATTTTGATATCAGTATTAAATTCAGCAAGAAACCAAGATGTACTTGGGCTTAAAAAGAATATCAATGCATCCCTAAAAGCAAGTAAACAATGAAAACTAAAGGGAGCATGAACTGGATGGTCATGAGAGAGAGAGGTGGAGGGAGAATGTCAGGCCAAGAGGAGACCTAGTGTATACCTGTGATATGGAATATTCTCCAGGTTCTGCCAGAATTTTTGCCTCATCATTTAGGATTAGGTATCCTTCTCGCTGCCAGATGCACATATTGGTCCCAGATGCAGCTGGAAAAGACAAAGACATGGTTTTGGATGCATCCAGGATATCTCTTAGACACACCTGTGGCTACCTCATGTAGCATGAATGTGAGATACATGGGTAGTTCTTTCCTGCACACACATTAGATCATTTTCCATAGTGCAATATAGAGACAAAAGTTTGTGGACACTTGACCGAAAGACCGGTATGTGCTTTTTGAATATCCTGTTTACACATTTAGTCCTTATTTGCTGTTATAATAACCTTCACTCTTCAGGGAAAATGTTTCATTACATTTTGGAGTGTGGATGTGGAGATTTGTGCTTATTCAGCAAAAAGGGTTTTAGTATGTGATGTAGGTGGAGGCCTAGGGTGCAGTCAGCATTCCAATTCATCCCAAAGGTGTTCACTAAGTTTGAGATCAGAGCTCTACAGCAGGTCATACAAGATCTTCCAGTCCAACCCATGTAAACACTACCGTCATGGGGCTGGCTTTGTGCAAAGGGCCATTGTCATGCTGGAACAGGTTTGTGTCTCTAAGTTCAAGTGAAGTGAGATCCTAACGCTATCACTTCCAAAGTGCTTTGCAATTGTGTGTCTCAAGCTTTGTGGTAAGAGTTTGAGGAGGAACATGCCATGTGTCAGAGGAAGCACTCACACGACGGTCAGAATCAGTCTGCGAGGTTGTTACACTCGTAAAAATAATCGTAACTTCATGTTTGTGCAAAACCTTTGATATTAAAAAAGCTGAAGCCTTTAGATATTTCTAAAATTTCAAGCAGATGGACATCTTAAATGATTTCAGTTAACAGTAAGATTTTTAACTGGAATTACTGTTGATAATTCAATACCTACAAGTCTATAGACCCGCAGATAGATTTTTATTTTCCCTTTTTAACATATAAATTCATATTTTATAACCTATTTATCTCTGTAAAGCTACTTTGGGACAATGTCCGTAGTTAAAAGTGCTATACAACATGGGAGGCCACTGTCAGCTGTCAATTCTGGGCCCGTGAGCAAGGCCCCAACCACCTAGCTGCTCAGTTGTATAAATGAGAAATGTCAATCACTCTAAATAACAGGCTGTGCCAAATGCCATCCATGTAAATATAAATGCACACAAATGAAACGGAATTGAATAGAATCAAATTTAATAGAATTTTCGATATAGATACCGCAACGATATAAAACAAAATCATGATTTATGGTCCTACAGAAATTCTAAACTGTAAAAGGTCTAATTTTATTTGCATCTACAACAATCCAAAACATTAATATTCATGACCAATAACACTTTCTTGCATAAAACCATTCTAAAACAATAAGTGTCAGACATACATAAATCAGGTTATTGTTTTATTAGAATGAATGAAGGGTTTCACAACAGTGTTGTAAGTCAAGTCAAGTCAAGTCAAGTCAAGTTTATTTCTATAGCGCTTTTCACAACAGACATTGTCTCAAAGCAGCTTTACAGAAATCAACAGTCAAGGTGAATGGTGTGCATCCCTGATGACTGTAACAAAGACTCTGGTCTACATCATCCAGGACTCAAATGTGACTTTAACTTGTTTTACTGGTCTTTCTTATTGTCGCATAAATTGTGTTAGACATGTTTAAAAAAACAAGCATTGCTCAATTATTGTAGTACAATTTGTGTTGAATATATGTATTGACAGCTTTGCCTTTAATTTGTTGTACAGTAGGTATGTCAGGGAACCCCCTCGGCACTCAGCACACTTGCAGCGCCTCGCCTTCTTACTAATCACCTTCACCTGTCTCCAGTCTACACCCTCCCTTTATAAGGCCCCCGTTCACATCAGATCTATGGTTCATTCTGGCGATCATCCCTGGACTACCTGTGTTTTGGAATATACCTGTTTCCGGTACATGCTGCTTCCTAGCTTCTGTTTGTTTCCCAAGGCTAATAAACGTCCAATTCTGGTTTTTGACTCTTGATCAAAGTGTGCCAAGGTATCTGAAATTAGAAAAATTTTCAAGACATAGTAATGTCAAAAGGATCTAAAAAAAAAAAAAACCTAGCATTAGACCTCTATTGGGTAAATACTGGAACATGGCACTTTCATCCTTCTACAAATATAGAAAACCTACAGTTGGAGAAAAGGGAACTTTAAGGATACAGGGAATCGGAGGCTGTTTATATAGCCAAGCTTACATATTATTATGGAATATTTATCACTGCCCAAAAGGCAATATGATTTTATTCAATTGATTTTAATTGATTAGTATCTTAACATATGTACATTGTTTAATATGTTTATCTACTTGGGATAATGGATGATTGTAAGAATGTATGATTATGGTATCAGATAAATTTTGTTGGCTTCTCAGTTTTATGTCTAATAGTCTGCTCTCGACTTTAAATTGCCCTGTGGTTTATTTAGTATCCTCAAGTCACTCTTGCAGATTCTTTTCCATTTCATCCTGTATGGTTAATAATCTTATTTTAAATACCCCCATTTCAAAATTACTGTAGTTGGCAACCCAACAAAGTGAAGGAGTAATTAATTTTGGGAATGTTGATGACAGAGTCGACTCTCCATGCCATTACAGGAGCTGGCTTTCGATGCGTGTTCTGCTGGACATCGATCGCTGCCAAAGTAGTTTGGTTTGAAAAATTCAGTTTTAAACAGTTGACAATTTTCAGTAAAATAATAAATCAAATTTGAGCTTTTTCTTCCATGTATTGTAGGTCTTGGCTATAATCTAAATAATTTGAACTGGTCCTGAACCTCTGATGCTTTGTTTCCTGTTTGTATGAAACTTAAGAGCATCACTTCATTAAAATTCTTCTTCACGACTCCATGAAAGCTTTTCCTCCTGCTGTTTGTTGAGTCTAGCACTGCTTCACATTTTGAACTGGTTTTTCATTTCACACTTGCTTTCTGTGGATCCACAGATGTGAATTCTTCTTGATGTCCAGAGCAGAAGCAGGGGGTAGAAATGTGCAAGCTTAGCCAAATGCAAATAGGATCAGATACTTTGTTGTTAATAAATATTGTAAATTGGATTATACTGGTTTTTGTAGAATCAGGTGAAACAACCACTTGCCAGAGGTATAGAGAAACGAGGCTGGGGCTGATTTCTTTCTTGCCCAAACTGTGGTTAATAGCTTATAACGGCTGCTTGAACGGCTTACTGATTTTTATTAATACATTCTCTAAATGTGACTTGTTACCTATTTATTTGTCTTACTTTAAAAAAAAAATGTCATTGCACTTTTCTCTTAAAGGACTGTCAGTTATTGTATAAGATAATAGAGACAGATGCAAATGCTGAGTATGAGCAGTTTCTTGATAGAAACCAAAAGAAACCAAAACCAGGGCATAATGAAACATCAAGTGTGAAACAAATTTACCTCAGAAAATGGACGAGTTACTTTGCAAAGATGAATTAGACACAAGTATTTAAACACAAACTAAAACCTGAAAGTGGAAACTGCTGTAAATTTATGGCACTTTTATATAATTTTGAGTTTTATTATTAGTTAGTTTATTATTAGTTAGTTTATTATTAGTTAGTCTTTTAGTTAAGCTTCTTCTGAGATTATATTAGATAGTAATAATTGTATTACTATCTATATTTTTCACAGATTCTTTACTCATTGATACTCATTGATTTTTTACCCTTTTTATATGCTTTGTTTTCTTAATTGTTTTTGTTTTTTTCACTGTCTTCATGTACAGGTCAGACTTGTGAAACTGATTTTATCTCAATTAGACATATCCTGGCTGAATGATGTCTGCTACTGAACAACACAAGCTCACTGCTAATAATTTTTTTGTTGTTAATCCAAATTAGAGTTTAGACTTCATAACCAAACTCACGACCATCCGTCATTTCGATTAAAATACACTTATATTTCATTGTTTTTCTCTTTTTTTGCTAACAACTTTAAATAACTTTAAACATTTTTAACATTTTAATAGTATTTGAAAAGATAACTTTAGTGTGTTAGCATTTCCAAAAAAACAAAGTGCTGATAGTGGGTTTTTTTGTGTTCTGTTTTGTCTCCATCTCAGTGTTGTGTCTCAGCCTTGTATACTACTACCTTTGTCCCAAATTAGGATTCCATAATGAGAATTTTGTGCATATTCAATGTGACCAGGTACCACCTGCAGACCACACACTGCAGTGGCTTACATTTAAAGTCCATGACCTGCACTCATACCAAAAAAATTAGGCCTTAATGTTTGTGGCCCTGGTTCCATGCCAGAGCTAGCGATAACACCCTTTCCATCATTCACAGCATGTTTACATGACAAGGTTGTAGCCACTGGACCATTGCCTGGAGTTTATAGGTCATAAATGCAAAAACGGTTACATGCATGACCTCGGGCTTGTGTACTCTCTCTGTCTGCTTTGCAATTAACACTTATAGTCCTCTGCTATAGACTTCATATATATATATAAGAATTGTACTTCAAATCGTTAATATACATTTATGTAAAAAAATTATAATAATAATAAAAAAATAATAATAACAATAAAAAAAGAGAGTCCATGTTTTTCTAAGAACATATATTCAGTAGGAAAAATAGAAAAATGTGCAATTGCTCTGTTTTTTTTTTTTTTTTTGTTTGTTTTTTTTACTTGGATCATCCACAAAAATGTCCATGTTAAATTTTTATAGCTACATGAATATACAGTGCCAAATCTCCTACTGTATTCTTAATCCAAAAGTGTGCTTAAACCTGATTTGTTTTAAGACCTGTATTTTATAGAGGTGAATTGATTTGCATTCCCCAGACATGTCAAGTGCTTCTGAAATTTGAGTTTGACAAGAAATCAGACTTCCAAAATTTCCTTGAATATTCACTAGATGTGCATAAATATATATATATATATATATATATATATATATATATATATATATATATTCACTCAAAATTTTCCATTCCAAGCCATGTTCATGGAGCTGGCTTTGTGCATCGTCATGCTGGAACAGGTTTGGGTCTCCTAGTTAAACTTAAGGAGAATTTTAATGCTACCACATCCAGGAACATTATACAATTGTGTGCCTCCAGCTTTGTAGAAACAGTTTGGAGAAGAAACACATTGAAAAGTCTGGTGTCCTAATACTTTAGTCCAGTTAGTATATTTATATATCGTAAATCTTTCAAGATAAACCTTTTATACTAATTCACCAAATCAACCAAATCAACATTAAACCAAAAATACTAACCAACCAGTCCTTAATCCCTTGAGACCGGTTTGTATTTTATTTACTCATTCATTCATTGGCAATTTAATTCCTTGAAAGCCAAATATTAGCTGTGTACAGACAAGGGTGCATGTTAAAGGTCGGATCTTGGCAGGGCCTCTTTTTCCAAAAAAAAGCTGTTCAAATACATTCAGATCACTTAGACAAGATGAGAGGAAGCAAGTTTGACAGCGCATTTCAACACATTCCTGTTATAAACATACTGAGAGAAGAAGGAATGGAGTTTGAAAATGAAGCAGTGGGCATGCTAACCACCAGACCACAGTGTGTTATTGCTGCAGAGGGAGGTAAGAGTGTTAAAGAGGTTTGCAATGGCATCCGACTTTCTCTCACTAATATTCACAGTGGGGAAATAAACCCACTTGCATTTAACTAAAACTGTATTGTGTTGAATCCAACTCTGCTGGTGTGTGTGTGTATGTGTGTGTAGGTTAATGTTGTAGGTATGCATGCAGTGCAATTAATATACCATGGGAAAAGTATATTTATTTAAAAGTTAGACTGTGGTACACGATAAAGACCGAATAAAAGACAAGACAGAATAAATAATAGACCAGTGCCAGGTCAGACTTTGAGATGCCTTCACCACCTTAAAGTCTAATGTGTGTCAAACCTCTAGCTCTGTGCTCTATATCAGTCATGTGAGACCTTTTTCAGATAGCTGGGATTAATTTTTGTGGGGCCAAGCAAGCTATCAGTACTCTGATCAGGTATTGACTGGTTTTATTTAAGAGTAGTTATGGTTGCCATATTAATACACTGTTGATTCTATAGATGAATGTAGTTGAGTAATAGCTGGCAACCTCAAAGCTATGAGCTCTACACAGGTTATTCTCATATTCTGAATGGCACATCCAGAACAATTACGTGTGTAACCTGATCCTGAACACACACAACTATCCCAGTGAAAATATTGTTGATACTTTTGGCAATCCTGAGCCTACAGCCCTATACATACAGTCACATTTTGGTTCCAGAGTGACAATGCTCCTGTGCCCAAAGCCAGGTCAATGAGGAAAATGCTTAGATCGGTTGGAGAGGAAGATCTTGAGTATCCTGCTATAGAGATTTGACCTTAGCCCTAATGGATACCTTTGGGATTAATTGGAACTCTGAGAGCACCCCAGGCCTCCTCATCCAGCATTAGTACCTGACTTTACTAACACCATTGTGATTGATCCACAAGCACATTCCAGAAACTGGTAAAACATTTTACCAGAAGTGTGGAGGTTAATTATAACAGCAAATAGAGACTAAATGTGGAATGGAATGTTAAACAAATGCATATACCAATCTTACAGTCAGGTGTCCATACTTGTCTTCTATAGGACCAGTCTTTTTTACCTCCAAAGCCATTCTACAGACCACCATCCAATGCTGTCTAGCCTACACTATCTCCTGCCAACCCCTTACAGTCACCAATCTCTTTCAGGTTGCATCTCCTGCATAGAATATAGTCCACCTGTGTGCACCTTTCCTCCACTCTTATACGTCACCCTATGCTCCTCCTTCTTCTTAAAATTCACCACTGCCATTTTCATTCTTTTTAGAAAATCTAGCACCGTCTGCCCTTCCACATTCCTCTCCTACGGCCATGCCTACCCATCACCTCCTTATCACCTCTGTTCCCTTCACCTACATGCCCATTAAAGTCTGCCCCAATCACCAATCGTTCATTCCTAGGTTCACCTTCTACCACTTCATCTAACTCACTAGAGAGTTTTTCCTTCTCCTTCATCTCACAACTCACTTGCTGAGCATAGGCACTGATGACATTTATCATGAACTTACATCTTAAGCAAACACATGTTTATTTTAATTTGGGCAAGATATAATTTCTTTCTCAGATATTTAATAACATTTAGAGCTAAAAAATGGATAAAAAGTGGCATCATTCTTTCATTCTGAAAACAATGTCATGATTGCCACCGGATTAAAGCACAAAAATGATACAGAATTATGCAACCGGTAAATAATTGACTTTGTGTTGTTGATCATTTTTCTACAATGAGACATCAGCAAGTGCTTTATTTCTTACATACTATAGCCAAAATGAAAATGCCAAGGAGACTTCTTCATTCCTACACTTCCTCAGGTTCATTTTCAACGAATGTCATGCAGTAGAATGTACAATAAGGATGACAATAACAAGGCTCGTGTGACATGGTAACCAGTCACTCGAACTAATTGTTCATACCACCTGCATAGAAAGTGAGATTATACAGACGGTTGGGTGTGCAGACGCCATGCTCGCTGACAGAGAAAAAGTAAAAAGTAGTCCAGACATATCCAGACATCAAACCCACTCTGTATTTACATTTTTTTTTTTTTATCCCCAGCAGAGATCTGTCTGAGAAAAGGCACATGTGTGCTTGGGTTGATTCCCAAGTGGACTGGATTTTCCCACTCTGGTATTGTTTATAAAACACTGTGGGCCCAAACACACTGTGCCCAGGTTGGGTTTCAAGCCCTGCAAACTGTATCTATAGAGAACTCTGAGAACTTTGCTTATTTTTACTTAGAAAAGAACTTATAGAATATCCAGCATTAGTAAATTTGAGTGTTCTTGTAATTTCTCAATGGAGCTAAATGTTGGCAGTGTTTTTTATTGCCTGTAAGAAGAAAGGAAGAACGTTGGTGCCTTCTCTCTGCTTTCACTGGCTGAACTCAAACATCCAATGGGGGTGATAAATTCTAATGCAAACATTTTTGTTCTGCGACGTGAAAGCATCCCTGCCTGTTTATTCTTGAAAAATTTCTCACGTGATCCATATCAGTTTCAATAAACTGTTTGATCTGACAGATAAACCCAGCTTGAGAGGTTGGTTTTGGCTGACACTGCTCCAGAATGTCCATGGACTCGGTATGCAGAAGACCTCTTTGTTTTTTTTTTTATGGAATTTTGGGAATCATGGGAAATATATCTGTAGTGACCAGCTTCGTGCTGATTACAGAAAGAATGCATTCTTCTTAAAAAAAAAGTTCACATAATTTACAAAGCAATATAAAATTACATGAATCATATTTGAGATTTAATTCAAGCTGGAATGAATGCACTGTAAAAAAAAATAATACATTAAATTGTTTATCACAGAGGGATGCACTGGTCAAAGGTTTTATTGTTCACACTGTTCCAGATAATGTGGAAATATTAAGGGAACGTGATGAAACTGGGAAAAATATTGTGAACATTGCAAGTGTGTCAAAATACAAATAAAACAAGGCCTTCTAATAAAAAATGTCCACATCTCTTCAGTCATCCAATGGAATGAGACAAAGAAATATATCAGTACAAAATCTGAGATGTATTTTTACATTCTATTACAATTGATAGCTGTCAGAGTTCACCCAAGCCTCCAAATATGGCCACCATGGACTTCAACTCCCAGGTTTCACTAATGATGTGCATCTCCATAACTGAGCCCGATATGATTTGCATCTCGATTCATAGCCAATGATACATTAAAGATACAGATGAAACAGGTACTGATGCGATGCGATTCACCCCATTATGATGCAGTGCGGTATGATTTAAATTTAATTCAACTTTGATTCAGTGCAATACAATGCAATGGAAAAAATATGATGCTCTGCAATTCAATATGATACAGAAAGTTCACATTTATTTCTATGGTTCAGACAGACAACAAATCATCAATTTACTTAAGTCGCTTCTGACTTCTAACACATAGCCCTTTCACAAATATGCCTTTGGAGTGCCAAAAAGAAAAAGAAAAGAGTGGAAATATAACCATTCCTGTCCTGTCTAGAGGAAGATGCAGCTCTACCTCTGCCATGTTAATCTGTATTCTATGTGACTCGTATGACATGCATCTTTTTTTGATCGGTGCAAATGTGTTCAAAACGATGCATCGCGATACAAATGCAACTTGTATCTGATGAACACTTTTTTTTTAAATTGATGCATCACCGTTAACTTTTATGCCGATGCACCGATGTGAATCAGCGAATCTTACCCTCCCTAGTATACACACATTTCTTTGCTTTCATAGCTATTAGAGCTCACCACCACAGTTTCTTTGATACTGCAGACTTCCAGCGTACACACACACATACACACACTTCTTTGCACCTAATCTACTAGTTTATCATGTATGCCCAGTTATACACTCTTTCACACACATGCACACACACATACACCCACACAAACACATTATAAAAAAAGACTCAACCTTTTAATGCAACCTTTTTTCCAGTGACTTATCCAGCCTTTTGTTTCATGGTTGCTATATAGTTACTGACCTGTTTTTTCTTTTTTCTTTTTTCTTTTCTTTTTCAAACCTGTTCTTGCCTGTAAAAAAAAATACATGTCTCAAAAACTTTTACTCAAAAAAAAAAAAAAAAATCTCAGAGGGATGATTTCCACACAGGCAATTGTCATATTCTGAATGGTCCAACCAAGAATTGGCTTCATGTGCATAGCATGATTCTGAATACATGTTACTTTCACAATGTAAATATTGATGTAACTTTTCACAATGCTATATACAGCAAATTATCATGCTATGACAAAAACATTCGCTTTTAAAAACAATGTGGGTGTGATTGTTGTTTTATGTGGCAAGTCCACCAAGTTAATCTGTACTATGGATTTCTTGTCTGATCGTTTTGTTCAACTCTACAGAATTCTAAATAGCTTTTAGCTCCTTTTTTCTTAATTGTTATAAAATTTGAGACTGTATTTCTGTTTGATTCGTCATGCTGTATAATACTGCTCTGATGAGATCATCAGCTTTTTTTCAGCCTTCTCTGGAGCTAAAGAGATTTAAAACCTAAAATTATATTTTGGCAATTAAATAAGTCTTAGAGGTACCGACCTGTGGAAAGGATTTGGCTCTAGATCTAAGTCTCCTCATCACATCATGTTTTTATAACACCTACAAATTTCTGGCTTTGGTTCCATGAAGTCAGACGACTGTCATCTGTTTGCGTCATGCTATAACCCTCAAATGGCATTGCTCCTATTAAATAAACAATTATACAGATAATTATGTGAGCAACATTGTCCCTTGAACAAACTCCATTCCAACTAAACTAAACGATTTGTCTGACTGCCTTTACCACAAGATAAAATACTAACATTAACTCAGAGACCTCACACAGTTAATTCCTGAATCTGTTCAAGGTTTTCAAGGACTCTCTAAAACAATATGCAAAAAAATCTAAAGAACTTTAGAGAAAACAAACAAACAAAATAAAATTACTACTAGGACTACAGCACTACAAAGTGTCCCAAAAGTCTATATACAAAGAAGATCTCTACACTCTACAATTTGAAAAAGCCAACAATACATGTTTTTAGACTAGGGGAAAAACTGAGTACCCAGAGGAACCTGGGAGGAACTGGGCAAAGGCAAGATTTGAACCCATAACCCTGGAGATGCGAGACACACCCTATCAATATAAAAATGCTTAACTGTAAATTGGAAGGCAAGAAAATTGTCTCAAGTGTAAATATTGATGTAGACTTTATAGACAAAGGTTTGAATATCCAATTCCACATTTAGTCCTTAATTTCTGTTTTAATAGCCTCAAGTTTTCTGAGAAGATTTTCCACTAGATTCTGGATTGTGGAAGTGGAGATTTGTGCAGATTCAGATATAAGGGCATTAGTAAAACCAGGTACTGATGAGGAGGCCTGAGGTGGAGTCAGTGTGTCAGTTGATCCCAAAGCTGTTCAGTAGGGTTGAGGTCAGAGCTCTATAGCAGGCCAATAAAGATCTTCCATGTAAACTATACCTTCATGGAGCTGGCTTTGTACACAGGGGCATTGCCATACTGGAAAAAATGTATGCTACTGCATCCAGACATAGGATCCCCGAATAATTTTGTACTTTTGTATTACTTTTGTCAGGTACCCCGATAATTTTGTCCATATATTGTAGTTAATCAGATGTAGAACATTTCCAAGAATGAGAATTAGGAATTACCACAAGCAAACAGTAAAAATGTATAAGATAAAATGAAGAAACATTTTGTGCCACTCGAGTGGATGTTTTAAGGCTTTTACACTTATTATTCACATCTTGACTTATTCACAGCTCCATTTATGAGGACTCTGAAAGAAACACCATGTTCACAGTATCGCACTGCAATGCTTGGTGGTGATGGTAATGCACTATCCAGGTGGACACAGGTATTTTCATGAGGTTATAAAAGCCTAGACTCATATAGATGTTTAGCTTCTTGAAGGGTTTTGAATGTAAAAAAGTTTTCTAAAGGGCATGTATGTAGAGATAAAAAAAAAAACTTTCTGTAAGGCTTTTCTGAAAGAAACCACTTTATTCATCAAGGATGGAAAATCTGGTGGCAGAAAGTTCATTGAGAAGGAGTGGGAACTGAAGCTAAGCAATTTAAAAGGTGTTATATTACTTTATCACTAAATCTAATTCAAAAAGCCCCCCAGCACTCGGTACATTTTTAGAAGGGTTCCTCAAAAGTTCCTTAGACGGTTACAGGTTATACACCTTCCGAAATGTGTTCTAGTTATGGCAGAAAAACTGTTGTAAAGTTCAACACAAAACCATTAAAGTGAACTCGGGGTGAACCTTTCTTCCTGATGAACATTCTCATTTCTAATCAATCACATGCTTTAATGTTCGACTGCGATCACAAAATCCAAACTTGAATGATCCCAGATATCCCATATATCAGAGCATCTCTGATTAAATCCTCCTTTTCCTTCTCTACTCCTCTTGCGCCTTTGGCAATGAACACTCAGTATTCTAAAGGAAGCAAAGCGTTGTTACTTTGCATTTTACAATTTTCACGGATCGCTTTCAGCTTCTCCGTGTCACACCGTGTCAAAACGCACACCTCAGCACTTCAGGGCATGAGAAGCCTGACATTTTTAACTTATCAAGATCCGATCGGGTTACCAGCTCCTCTTTATGTATAGGCTTTTTTTCTTTCTCTGCACAGAGTGGGTTTTGGAAGAATTATGAGAAGCCAGTGTCTAAACCACTTCCATTAGATTGCAAGTCATTTATCTGCACCCCTTCGCATTCCTTTTTCCGATTTTTCCGCCTCAGGTGGCCGTCTCCGGTTTTGCTGCATGGAAACATTTCAAGATCCTCCACTTTTCATCTTCCTTCCAAACAGCAGTTTGGCTGGCGATGTCTTTGTTTAAACTCTAATTGACAAAACTGGCCATGAACGTTCATGACTGCTGAGGGATCAATTACTTCTTTTTTGCAACCAGGACTGAATAAATGCAGCAAATGCTGCTGTTTATGCGAGGAAACAGTGACCAGTAATGTAGGGGGAACATTTTTTTCCCCCTATTTTCTCGCCTTTTTCCCCACTCACTCACTTTCTTCATTAATTTCTGTGCAGCTGTTAACAGATGTAGTAAGACAAAAGGCCATGAAATATGTTTTAGTAAAAGTGTTATGGCTGACAAGGGAGAACGCTATAAACCAGGAAAGCGTGAGGTAGCTCACGGCCAAAAGGACGCAGCCATGAGAACGTTTTCGCCGAGCAATAAGTGAGATCAGAGAGCGGAGCTTGGGGATTTTGGGAAGTTTCTGCTTACTGGGATCATCTAACCAAGACAAATAGGTCAAAAATAGATATGAATCTGCAAATGAGCTTTTTACATCATCAGGACGGTAAATCTGAAGTCCAGAAATGTGGTCAGAGTGTTATGTTATTATATAGTCTCTGCCTGTTATATAATGTTGGACAATTAAAGAGGTGAGAGGTTAATACAATTCTAAACAAATCTATAAAATGAATGGCATGAACGATAAATATTGAAAATACCTATTGGGGCAAAAATCATTATAATTATGGCCCTGACTGTGCTTTATGTTGCTAATTAGAACTGCTGCGTAAGTATTACAGCATATTATCAATTTCTTTGATGAAACTCTTTGGTTTTCTTCTTAAAAATGAATTACGTAGCAATTTTAGAACTTTGCACATCATGTGTATTTTAGACAATTAATAATTAATAAATATAATTAATAAATAATTACTTCGCTTCAAGGGTACCAATCGTTCTGAAGTTGACTGTAGGACCAGTGTTTAGACACATAATGTAAGTCTCTGAACTGGTGTAAATCTGTAATGGTGATAAAGGGTTTGTGTGGTGGCCATTTTGGAAAATCCGTCCAAACAAATGCTAACTCTATTGAATAAAAAACTCAATGGAAGACACAGTCCCAAAAACGATGCCTTTACCACAGCAAAGAAACATCCGAGCCTCCAGCTGTCTGTATTAAATACCTCGGAAGAAATGACACAAATGACTCTAAACTTACAGGCCTGTAAAAAATCTCTTTTACATTCGATGAACTGGAATATCGTCTCCATCAAAAGGCGCCTGGTTAACAAGTCTCCTCGGACAAGGCCGAGTGTACGAGGGGCACATTTTTACTGAGAGACGGAGACACCAAGACTCTGCAGCTGTGGGAAGACTGGGCTCTTAGGCGTCTAGGAGTCCATGTATATAATCATATAAAAAATAATAACTAGTCCCATTTAGGCCATTTCGAGATTATAGGTAAAGTTGAGATGAGGGTCTGTGGAGTGTGTGTGCTCTAAATGGGGTCAGCTACAAGCTACTTTGCAGGACAGACAATAGAGGACGTGTCTTATTGCCCTGCATGCCATATAGTCAAGTAAAAAACTTTATTTTGCAATGTGTTTTGCAACTTGGTACTGGACTATCTGTCTTTGGAAAAAGAAAATCACTTCTGTTTGGATTTTTTTTTTTCATACTCTCTTTGTTTTTTGTTTTGTTGTTTTTTTTGTGAAATATTTGTATCAGATACAGTAATTACAGTAAAAGAAGACTTCAAACATCTCAGCGATATAAAACAATATGGTTATAAGGCCATTTTCTATTTCCAGACAATAAAATTTTTATCATGCTATTTTATAACTTTTTATATTTTGTATTGTGATTTTACAATTTAATTTTCTTTTATATATTTGACTTATATCTTACTAACAGTTTCTTTTTCTCCCTTTCATTTATACTTTACATGCTAGAGATATTTGAGATGCATTTAAATATATTGAAGGTGCTGTATTAATGAATTATATATCTTTTCTATCCCTGCCAATATATAGTACATTATTATTATTATTATTTTTATTATTTTTTTTATTATTATTATTTTTATTATTATTATTATTATTATTATTATTATTATTATTATTGCTTTTGTTGTTGTTTTTATTGTATGACATGTACCATATACATGATGATGATGATGATGATGATGATAATAATAATAATAATAATAATAATAATAATATGTAATTTCTGTAGTAGTATTATACCACATTTTGAGGCTAACACAGGCACATATAATCTTTTTTCCTCAACTTCACAGATAACTAATGGCCTGTCTACGAGGTGCAGGGTTAAACTACTGAACCATGAATATCAGTCTTCTGTGTTCTGCTCTGCATATGGCATGAATAGACCCCTTTTTTCTTATCTGTTACTGTCTGTGCTCTTTTGGACCATCTTCAAAGGATCTAACCGCACCAGTCTATGTCATACAGCAGCCCATTAAATTAGATTAATACTCATACAAGATGTCAGGAGAAGGTCTACAGGGCATTCAACCAGTAGTCTAGTACCTGTATATACTTATTTTTCCGTCTTCACTGTATTGGGCGTCTATAAATTCTTCTTAAACTGATCCAGCCGACTGGGGAGCTTCAGTAGTATTTCGTTTCAGAACAGGAAGTCTTTTAACATCTGTTCTTAATGAGTCAACAGCCATGCTGTACGTTATCACACATTAGAAGGAGAATAAAGACACTTTATATGTCTAACGCACTGTCACTGTGTATAAAATTACACAGTAATATCTAAAGGCCAATTGTGAATGATCTTAGTGTTCTGTTTTCTTATGATAATAATACACTAATAAATACAGATTTCAATTCACATAGATTTCAAATTCAAGTTTATTTCTAATGAGCAGGCCAGTGGCAACAAGGCAAGGAAAAGCTCCCTGAGTTGATATGAGGCAGGAACCTTGAGAGGAACCAGACTCAAAAGGGAAAACATCTTCATCTGAGTGACACCGAATGTCCATTCATTATAGTTTCAACATTGTTGAGGTTATTAGCTGTTATTTAATGGACACTCAAGGGTAAAACTGTTTATAATGATTGTAGTCCTAAGCTATTGTAGCGGACTGTTTCTATTAATTACAGTCCAAATCCATCTTCATGGTTCTTGAGAGGGGGTGACACAGAGAGTGGGTAAAATGTATTATTAAGTATCCTTATATCTATATAAGAGTTAAAGACACTGTGCAGAATAATTACAGTGCAAGTAAGGAGTCCAGCAAGACTAGCTATGACAGCATAAATAACCAAACTCATTCATTCATTCATTCATTTTCTCCCGCTTTTCCGTAATTCGGGTCGCGGGGGCAGCAGTCTAAGCAGGCCCCCGCCTTCGACTGCTGCCCAATCCTCACAGCACCGTCCCTTACGGTCCCTCCTGCAGGTGGTGAGCCCATGGAAAGGCGGCCCCACGTCACTCCGACGTCACGGACCTTGATATTTCCCTCGTAAGGGACTAAATAACCAAACTCTGTCTTTCTAATAGTAGGGAATGTCAATTTAAACAGTTTCTTATGGAAATACAAATCCAGAAGCCATTTCTCTGTTTCTGTCATTTCCGATGCATGCGAGAGCAGAAAAAAAATAAATGAAATGGTTGTGATAAGTCTAACGGCTTTTGGTTCATTTTTGTTTTAAATGTTGGTTATTTTAATACTTCCATTTTAGTCAAAATACGAAAGTTTTTGGCAAAAAAGTATATATTTCTGAGGTAAATTTTAGTTTTAGTAATAAAAAAATGGTTAATTTGTTAATTTAACTATTGACTAATTAGCAGCTAAAATGTGTATTTTTAAGTGTATTTTTTAGTAAAAAAAAAAAAAAAAAGAAAACACTTGCCCCCAATGTGGCCAAAAATGGTATAACGGAATTTTTCATGAAATAACCTAAATTAATTTAATTAATTCAAAGAATTACTCTTGTGGTAAGTAAATAAGTAAATAAATAAATAAATAAAGAGTCACCCAGAATGCATGTTCAAAAAGCATATATAAATTTTTTGGTCAGGTGTCCACAAATTTATGTCCATATAGTGTATGTTCATGATGATTAGAGATTCTGATAATTGGGGGAAAAAAAATTATGTTTAATTAAGGATGTAGGTGGTCATTGCGGTCCAAATGTGAATAAATGAAGTGGGTCTTCCAGATAAATTTAGACTTTACAGAAAAAAGTGTAGCTCGTAGAATCCGATCGGGGACTGGCAGTACTCGCACTATGGAAGAAGTATGAAACAGTTCCTAATAAAGGAATGAGAAATGATAAAGTGGGCAATTATGGGCTGTGGAAGTTTCACTTGGTGCTCACATTAAAGGAAAGCAGAATATTTATCTTTTAGTCAGTGGTTGTGGCTGATTGCACTTTAATGAGGTCGAAGTTGGGGCCTCTGAACCGCATGCATCTTTTTGGGTTGTTGCTTCGTTCTGAGGTTTGGCCCTGTTGAACCCCAGCCAAGTCGCCTTTGGGCCAGGTCAGGACTAGTTTAAGATCACAACTCAGATTTAAATCCTCTCTCTTGGCCCTGGAAATACTTGAGAGGCAGTGCTTTCTTAGCTGATAGCTCACAAGATCAGGAAATTTGACTTTTAATTGCAGCCCGAGAGTATGTTTGAGATAAGCCTGTATTATGACATGCTATCTTCAGTTGTGTAGAAGCTTTACACACCAGCTATGCTTTAGGATTAAGTGTGTGTGTGTGTGTGCGTGCGTGCGTGCGTGCGTGCATCCTTTCTAAACCATGAGCTGTGTTCGTCTTATCAGATGCAGCTTTCTTCCAACACTCCTAAGCCAAAGCAATCAGCAGCGGCTAAAGTCCTCATGGCTAATTTCTAGTTGAAGCAGGATTAAGTGCTGGACCAAGGCCCTGAGGAAAAGCTGATAAGACTCGTTAGCCCTTCACTCTCCATCACCAAGTCATGTACTAGCATACTACCAAAGGTGTTTTTTGTGGCGGTTCCATACATACCTATGCTTTCAGGGTATTCTTGAAACTTTTGCAGAGTACTCTTGATATATTACTGAATATTCGAATGATTTTTAACATATGGATCAATTGATGTAAATTGTAACACAGAAGCAAAAGTTTTGCAAAGACTTCACTGAATGTTCTAGTATGTTCTGTTTTTAAAGTTAGATGTAGTTGTGGCTATTTTGTTCTCAGAGATTTTGTTAGCCTACTAGCTAAAATAAGCAAACCTGAAAGGATTTCTGTCAGAATTTATCTTCAATATTCAACCAATTTACAGGAGTTAAAATTCTGACAATTTTAAGTCATTTAGAAATATTTATCATCTTAATTCTTAATGCTAACAAGCTAATTGCATTTATATATGTTCATAATCTTCCTTACATTGTAGCCAACTAGCAAAAATTAGCTAGTTTTCTGAGGGGAAGGTTTCCTCAGAATCCCTGAAACGTAAGCTAACCTGATTTTATGAATGTTTTTTTAAGCTGAACTTAAGCTTTTACAAGCTAACATGAATTTATGGCATTTGGCAGACACCCTTATCCAGAGTGACTTACAACTGAGCAGGGGTGGGTTAAGGGCCTTGCTCAAGGGCCCAGCAGTGGTAGCGGGATTTGAACCTGTGACTTTCCAATTAAAGGTCCAATACCTTAACCACTGAGCTACCACAACCTGAACAAGTTTCTGACAGGATTTTATAACATAATATTGCATGATATTTATAAAGATTGCTTATCTTTACAAAAAAACGTTATCAAGCTTACTAATATCAGCTATAACTGACATTAATTATCCCACCCCACCCCTCTGCTACTTCTCTCCAGTGGCTTCCTATAGCTGCCCACATTAAATTTAAAACATGCTTGATGCTTAACTACAAAGTGAAAACAGACCAAAACCTTTTTAATTTTACAGCAGTATTCTCACCCCACACTGCACTACAATCCCTACGATCCTCAACCTCTGTTTGTCTGGTCCCTCCATCTCTCCAGGTACAAAAAGACATGCTTCCAGAATCTTCCCAACGAACCAGGATCATAATATACTAATGATGGAATAATATACTAAAGGTTAAGGGCCTTGCTCAAGGGCCCAGCAGTGGCAGCTTGGTGGTGGTGGAATTTGAAGTCATGACCTTCTGATCAGAAGTTCAACATTCTTAACCACTGAGCTACCACCTCCCATAAATGAATTATAATTATTTTCACCATCACATCACTGAGATTCCATCAATGTATCTGTCAGGATTTTTAAAGTCTTCTGAAAATATGGATCAAAATGTATGTTCGGAATCCTTATTGCTAACACACTCATCTAGCTAACATGAGCTAACCTGTCCTGATTTTCCAGAGGGACACTTTATTAATAAAGCGTCACTACTAGCTCACAAGCTAAAGTGATCTGAAATTAAATTTCTGAGAGGATTTTTAAGGTTATAATGCTTCACTGCCTTAGCTAGATGCCTTGTGTACATCTGACTGGAATTGTTTTGAAAAAATGCTTACAATGCATTTATAAAATTACTGAGAGTTTTTAGCCTGAATATCGGCTAGAAGACACCCATCAGGTTACCATTGACTACTTTCCAGGTGATGAATTACACAGTGGCGGGCCGTGCATTTGGTACCTGGGCCTTCAGTGGGGACGTACCCGACTTAATCCATCTCTTAATACCACCACTATCACGTTGCAATTATTGAAACTATCAATACTATACAAAAACGCAATATAACAACGCCTGGCATTACAGAGAGAGAGGCATTTCACATATGGAGGGTGAAAACCATTTTTACTAAAGCAAGAAACCCAGTTAAGACTCCAAACCTCTACACTACAACCACAACTGTGCCCCTACCTCATCTGAAACAGTTCAGAATCAATATTTGTCTAATAACATGACAAAAACATAAAAATGTAAAAAAAAATACAACGTACTCACCAGAGATGCGCTCCTCAGAGGCTGTAATCCAGTGGTACCGCTCGTATTCACTGGTATGGAAGTGGAGAACAAACCCTTTCCCGGGCTGAGGCAAGCTAGCTAGCTTCGCGGTTGGCCGACAGTCTCATGATGACTAGCTTTTCTGGAAAATTTATTTTTAAGTATGTCCGAGACCAAATCAATTTCTCTTCCTCCGTAGGCGTAAAAAGTCTAACTCAGATGTATTAATATGTGCGGAGCTACAGACGTGTTTTGACAGTCGAACTTGGCTGTAAAGGTTTCCCTCTGACCAACCAATCAGAGAACGGAAAAATGCTGACGCTATTCTGGGCCAGCTAAGCTCTAAATCTGATTGAAGAATACAGAAAAGAAACAGACCCTTTGCTAATTTTCTCTATGGTAAAAAGGCCAGCGGTACTGACCTTGAAGGCCCTGGGCAGATTAGATTGACATGGCAGCACATAGAGACTGAAATCAGATTGGACAAAAAATTTAACATCCACATACATGTACTGGAGGCAGTGCAGTCAAGAGAAACACTACGAAATAAAGAGAATAAACTGTTAGGGATAAATTAATACAATTTTATTAAACAAATACTAGAATTTTGAAGTCAGTGTTTCTGATAGTGTTTAGGCCAGCAGAGAAGGCTTTGCTGGCCCTGACGGCCTGCCACTGGAATCACCTCAATGTTGAACTGGATTCAGCTCCAAAAATTGGGATTTGTGCACATCTGGGGCGAATGCAGTTCATTATTTACCATCTAGCAAATGAAATAATTTCAGTGGTATGGAGAGACATTTGTCCACAATTTTCAGACATAATTGTATGTGCAGATGTTATTGTCTAATTCAAGACAGAAGCACAGACAAATCTGATCTGTTCAGGTACAAAAGATTTGTTATAAGTATTGGTCTGGATTACTTCAAACGAGACTGGTTTGGAAAGACAAGACTGCCACAGCAGATTTTTACCAGAACATTTGGCAATATTGTGAACAAAATGTGAATTGAATCAAAAAATTATTTCTTGTTTATAAAATTATGTAAAACCAGCTAAATATGGACACAGACGTGATTTGGTCATGGATATAATCCCACCTGTACTGATATAACCAGGGTTCCTAAACAGGTTATGGCTTCAAGCCTCAGCACTATCTACTGTCTGCCACTGAGTGAGGCTTTTAACCCTGTCTGCTCCAGAAGTGCCATATCATCATCATAAATAATATGTTGAATTTATATAGTGCCTAAGCTCAAGGACACATTACAGTAAAAAAATCAATACATGGCAATCAAACATCATATGGACATGGACATTTGTCCAGATTAAAACCAAAAAGTTTATGTTAAATTTATGTTTTATTGCAGTTTATTGCTTATTACAACAGAAGCAAAAATTTAGCACGAGGAAAGATTTGGTTTTGCATCTTCTCTGTTGAATCGCATTGCTGTTTACCAAGCATGTCTTTCCCTGGGTTACCCAGCCAGCTTTATGTGGGTTCACACAAACCCTTGTTTGTAGAACCAATAAAATGTTTTATTAGATTGTTCTTATCCACCCTTTTGCATTACACCTTTTTATGTGCACATTTAAGAGGATATAAAAATGCTTCCCCTTTTCCTAAACGAAGCACTCTACTCAAACCATAAACTATATCATAGATCCACATAGAAAATCAGATAACAAGCAAACCCTGTAATTTAAAAACGAGGAACATTCATATTGTTCACCTAGCACTCTCAGGAGAAAGAAACAGTCGTGTCTTGTCCTGTTAACGTTAACGTTCGGCTCTGTTCGGGGGCAGGAAACAGGGGCACATTCTGCTAACCATAACCTTACCTGTGTGAATCGGCTGCTTGTTTCGTAGCTGCCTTCTACTACTGCTCCCTTAAATCAGGACGTTTTATAACAATCACCTTTGACCCCTCCATCTCCCTGCCTGCGTCTCTGAGAACGCTCGCGTTACGCCGCCCGCCGTGGTCACCTGAGCAAGTCTGGTTCAGGACCACTACACAGGACTGAGAGCTATTGTACAGGGCTGTCCAAATCACTTACTAGGTATTGAAGAGCACGTTAATATTGCTGGTTCATTTCAGAGTGGATTTCTGTCTCGGGTTTAGTTCAGTAATACATCGTCTTGGGCTGTAATTCATTCTAAATCTGAAGTCAGGGATTGTTCTTGATACAAATGTAAAGTTTTTCTCAGGATGAGGCCAGGGGTTGGCTGTAATTTATCTGCTTTCAAATGGGACAACCTAGACGGCATGTCTGATTAGATTAGACAGACTAGACCGAGTTTATAACCGAAAAGAATATGAAAGTACAGCAGTTCATAGCTACTTCTTGTTTTAATGACACGTTAAAATTTAAACTAATGAACCCAGCCATTATGGATGCACAAGTCAGTGCACTCTTAGTGCCGGTCCCAAGCCCGGGTAAATGGGGAGGGTTGCGTTAGGAAGGGCATCCAGCGTAAAACATGTGCCAAATCAAATATGCGGATCACAAATGAGAATTTCATACCGGATCGGTCGAGGCCCGGGTTAACAACGACCGCCACAGGTATCGTTAGCCGACAGTGTACCGGTGGAAATTGGGCTACTGTTGGCCGAAGGAGGAGAAGGAGAGGAGGAAGACGTCTACAGAGACGGCAGGGAAAGGAGCAGTGTAGGAGAGTGGAGGTTCGGGTTGGTACTTTAAATGTTGGTACTATGACGGGTAAAGGGAGAGAGGTAGCTGATATGATGGAGAGGAGAAAAGTAGATATGCTGTGTGTTCAGGAGACCAAGTGGAAAGGGAGTAAGGCCAGGAACATTGGAGGTGGATTTAAACTGTTTTATCATGGTGTGGATGGAAAGAGAAATGGTGTAGGGGTGATTCTGAAGGAAGAGTACAGTAAGAGTGTAGTAGAGGTGAAGAGAGTTTCTGATAGGGTGTTGATCGTGAAGGTGGAAGTTGAAGGGATGATGATAAATGTCATCAGTGCCTATGCTCCACAAGTTGGCTGTGAGATGGAGGAGAAGGAAAGATTCTGGAGTGAATTAGATGAAGTGGTAGATGGTGTACCTAGGGAAGAACGATTGGTGATTGGGGCAGACTTTAATGGGCATGTAGGTGAAGGGAACAGAGGTGATGAGGAGGTGATGGGTAGGTATGGTTTTAAGGAGAGGAATGTGGAAGGGCAGATGGTGGTGGATTTTGCTAAAAGGATGGAAATGGCAGTGGTGAACACTTATTTTAAGAAGAAGGAGGATCATAGGGTGACGTATAAGAGTGGAGGAAGGTGCACACAGGTGGACTATGTGCTATGCAGGAGATGCAACCTAAAGGAGATTGGAGACTGTAAGGTGTTGGCAGGGGACAGTGTAGCTAGACAGCATCGGATGGTGTTCTGTAGGATGGTTTTGGAGGCGAAGAAGAAGAGGAGGAGAGTGAGGACTGAAAGAAGAATAAGATGGTGGAAACTGAAGGAGGAAGAGTGTAGTGTGAGGTTCAGGGAAGAGGTCAGACAGAGGCTCAGTGGTGTTAAGGAGGTGTTGGATGATTGGGCAACTACTGCAGGAGTGATGAGGGAGGCAGCTAGAAAAGTACTTGGTGTAACATCTGGAAATAGAAAGCAAGACAAGGAGACGTGGTGGTGGAATGAGGAAGTGCAGGAGAGCATAAGGAGAAAGAGGTTGGCAAAACAGAAGTGGGATAGACAGAGTGATGAGAAAAGTAGGCAGGAGTACAAGGAGATGCGGCAGCAGGTAAAGAGGGATGTGGTGGAAGCCAAGGAAAAGGCATATGAGGAGCTGTATGAGAGGTTGGACACTAAGGAAGGAGAAAAGGATTTGTACCGATTGGCCAGGCAGAGGGACCGAGCTGGGAAGGATGTACTGCAAGTTAGAGCAGTAAAGGATGGAGAGGGAAATGTGTTGACTAGTGAGGAGAGTGTGTTGAGAAGGTGGAGGGAGTATTTTGAGCAGTTGATGAATGAGGAAAATCAGAGAGAGAGAAGGTTGGATGATGTGGAGTTGGTGAAGCAGGAAGTGGATAGGATTAGTAAGGAGGAAGTGAGAGCAGCGATTAAGAGGATGAAGAGTGGAAAGTCGGTTGGACCAGATGACATACCGGTAGAAGCGTGGAGATGTTTAGGAGAGATGGCAGTGGAGTTTTTGACCAGATTGTTTAACAGGATTTTGGAAGGTGAGAAGATGCCTGAGGAATGGAGAAGAAGTGTGCTGGTACCGATCTTTAAGCATAAAGGAGATGTGCAGACCTGCAGTAACTACAGGGGAATTAAGTTGATCAGTCACACCATGAAGTTATGGGAAAGAGTAGTGGAAGCCAGGCTGAGAGAAGAGGTGACCATCTGTGAGCAACAGTATGGTTTCATGCCGAGGAAGAGCACCACAGATGCCTTATTTGCTTTAAGAATGTTGATGGAGAAGTATAGAGAAGGACAGAAGGAATTGCATTGTGTATTTGTGGATTTAGAGAAAGCGTACGACAGGGTGCCAAGAGAGGAGTTGTGGTATTGTATGAGGAAGTCAGGTGTGTCAGAGAAGTATGTGAGGGTGGTGCAGGACATGTATGAGGACAGTGTGACGGCAGTGAAGTGTGCAGTAGGAACGACAGACTGGTTCAGGGTGAAGGTTGGACTGCATCAAGGATCGGCCCTGAGCCCTTTCCTGTTTGCAGTGGTGATGGACAGGTTGACGGACGAGGTCAGACAGGAGTCTCCCTGGACTATGATGTTTGCGGATGATATTGTGATTTGTTGTGAGAGTAGGGAGCAGGTTGAGAAGAGCCTGGAGAGGTGGAGATATGCGCTGGAGAGAAGGGGAATGAAACTCAGTAGGAGTAAGACAGAATACATGTGTGTGAATGAGAGGGAGGGCAGTGGAGTTGTGCGGTTGCAGGGAGAAGAGCTGGAGAAGGTGGAGGAATTCAGGTACCTGGGGTCAACAGTGCAAAGTAATGGTGAGTGTGTTAGAGAAGTGAAGAAAAGAGTGCAGGCAGGGTGGAGTGGGTGGAGAAGAGTGACAGGAGTGATTTGTGATAGTAGGGTATCTGCAAAAATGAAAGGGAAAGTTTATAGGTCTGTGGTGAGACCTGCAATGTTGTATGGGTTAGAGACAGTGGCATTGAGTAAAAGACAGGAGGTGGAGCTGGAGGTAGCAGAGCTGAAGATGTTGAGGTTTTCGTTGGGAGTGACGAGGATGGATAAGATTAGAAATGAGTTTATTAGAGGGACAGCGCATGTAGGATGTTTTGGTGACAAGGTGAGGGAGGCGAGATTGAGATGGTTTGGACATGTGCAGAGGAGGGACATGAATTATATTGGTAGAAGAATGCTGAGGATGGAGCCACCAGGTAGGAGGAAAAGAGGAAGGCCAAGGAGGAGGTTCATGGATGTGGTGAGGGAAGACATGCAGGTAGTTGGTGTAAAAGAGGCAGATGTAGAGGACAGGGTGGTATGGAGACAGATGATCCGCTGTGGCGACCCCTAATGGGAGCAGCCGAAAGAAGAAGAAGAAGAAGAAAATTTAAACTAATGAATGAACACATTGCCAAGATAACGAGTAGATATTTAAATTTCTCCAAGATAAAATGAACTACTAATACACATGATACTAGACTAAACTAAATGGACATTTGGTTTCACCCAGACAATTCCCTTTGAATCTGGTTCCTCTTAAGCTTTCTTCCTCATACCATCTCAGGGAGTATATCCTTGTCACTACTGGCTCGCTTATTATGGATAAACCTATTAGGACTAAAGTAGGATGATAAATTTGATATTTACAATCTATTTAATTCTGTATAGCTATCCATTGGTAAAATTAACTAAACTGAATTAAATTATACTATTAGTACACATATTTACGCAAACGTATATGGAAAGTTTATATAGCATATATTGTGTTGTATGCTGTAAAAGGAAAATAATCAATTTGTTTTATTCCTTTTTAAAATGTTAAATAAACTGTTCTTATAAAAAAATAAAAATAAATAAAAAAAGAGGAAATTAGACATAGTTAAATTGCATTATACTTAAAAACTTAAACATTATACTCCTACCTGCATATGCTGATGTCATATAGTATATTATTTTGACTTGGATGAAAAGTAAAAGAAGGAAATAATGAAAAGAGAAGAAGAAAAAAAGCTTAAAATTAGGGGAAAAAAATATAAACTGCAGTTTCAGCAACTGCAAAAATATCAGGCTGCGAAATAAAATGACTGAAGCAAGAAAGGGTTAACACAGGGAAATATTTTCATATGGAAATAATGACATTACTGAATGAGCCTGGTAAATGATTTCTAAGTAGCAGTAGACTAATGCTGTTTTCATTTGAAAAAAAATTTGCTCCTTCAGCTATATGTAGAGAAACATCTCCCCCTTTAGGCTGTAATGGTCCTTCACCCAGCTCGGATCATGTTTTTTTTTTTTTTTTTTTGCTATTAATTGCTATAATTAACATTCTTTAAACTTTTTGTGTCTGACTTTCAATCTCTGCACATGAATGATCGTCTCCTCTCTCCTGATTCTGGGGCCATCAATATCCTCCTCCTTCTTGATCTCACTGCTGCCTTTGATATAGTAAATTATGTCATTTTCTATTTTGTCAGATATCAGGGTTACAGGTGGAGCTCTTGTCTGGTATAAATCTCACTGATGGACTTCGATTTGTTGCGAAACCACTTAAGGGTGTTCAACAGAGGTCAGTTATTGTTCCTCTCCTTTTTGTCATTTGGGTCAGAATCTCTGTTTAGTTGTTACTACAGATTCCAGACCATGACTATGAATTTGTAGTACAATATATAGGCCAAATGTTTGTGGGAAAATTACCATTAAATTTTTTGTGGTTCTTTGGCAAATTGTTGCCAACCAGTGTTGGACAGTAAATGTAATTTGATACTGTATGTAAGTCGTTTTTGCACGTATCTGTGCTTTTTTCTTAAGTATTTTTACTTTTTTTTTTGACTTAACGATGTATTTCTATTTAGGGAGACTTTTTTTAAGTGAAATATCTTATTTTTGTACTGAACTACATTTTGCGAAAACAGTCCTTCCTTTTTATTTATGTGTGGATAAAAACTGTCAAGCCACCAATCGGCATATCAACTTTTCAAACATTCGAACAGTTCAACAATAAGCAGAACATTTCAAGAGGAATAAAATGGAAGAAACTCCTGACTTTAACTTGCCACAACACATGTGGCATAATATTTTTTATTTATTTGAAGCAGTTGAAGAAAAAAGGTTTTGGGCTCGTGATAATTTGAATAATCAATCAGTGTTTGACTCATTAATATTATTCTATTAATAGATCAGTGTGCTGAGAGTCACATTAGAGCCTTTTCACATCAACTGAGGTGATTAAGCAAAGAGTCTTGAGATAAAAATGATAATAGGAACATTATAGTTATAATAAATCATTGCATTGGATACTTAAGTACATTTGAAGGCAATTACTTTTGTACTTTTACTCAAGTGAAAGTTTAAAGGGACACTTTTACTTTTACTGGAGTCACATTTAACCTCATGTACGTGTCTCTACTTTAACTCAAGTACATGGTTTGTGTACTGTACTTCATCCACCACTGGTTGCAACCACAGATTCTAGACCATGACCATGAATTTGGGGTACAATATATGGGCAAATGTTTGCGTATAAATGATTCTCGCAACTCTATGCTGTTGCCACTCCATTCATTCATCTTCTCCCGCTTATCCGTCATTCGGGTCGCGGGGGCAGCAGTCTAAGCAGATTCCCTAGACACTTCTCCGTGTCCAGGGATCGGGTTGTCACGACCCCCGCCTTCGACTGCTGCCCAATCCTCTCAGCACCGGTCCCTTACGGTCCCTCCTGCAGGTGGTGAGCCCACGGGAAGGCGGCCCCACGTCGCTCCGACGTCACGGTCCTTGATTTATTTTTCTCGTAAGGGTCCCCTGGAGCATAGAGGGTTAAGGGCCTTGCTCAAGGGCCCAAGCTGTTGCCACTCAATTGTATTAATTGTATTTGAATGCTCTAACCTCGAGCTTCACCTTTACTGAAATTAAGAGATATGGAATAAGCATGCAGGACATTGCCTCTAGGCAAAAAGCAACTTAATTCATACATGGTTTGCCAAGATTGCAGTGAAAGAACTTGAGCGTCCTTCACAAATTTCAGACCTCAACCCAACTGAAGACCTTTGGGAACCCAACATCAGTGCCTGATCTTATTAATGCTTTTGTAGTTGAATGTAAAGAAATTCCCACACTCGTTCTTTAACATCTAGTTGAAAGCCATTGCGTTTAAAAGTCTGAATTAATATTATCATTATTATACCCATATCGTGCTAAGCCTGGGTATAATTCTTTCTTTTTTTTTTTTTTTTTTTGCTTTAGTCTACCATCCTAAAAGTCTTCCACTTGTTGAAATCAAAAGATGCCAAAACTTTTCTCCATGCTTTCATCACTTCCAGGGAAGTTTATTTAGCATTTGCCTAGCATGTCAAGACACATGTACAGTGAAATGTATGTCGAAGCTCAAATAAATAGCTCACTCATTAAAAATGTCTTATTACAACTACGAGACAGATAGATGAAGGCCTACCTCATCGTCTTTGACTCGTTTATCATAAACATAACTAGAGTTCCACTTTATAGCAGCACCATGAAAAGGAGCTGAAATCCCATCATTGCAAAGAGAAGCTGACATTTTAGAATAACAGTCTGGAGCCTCGACATCATCCGGCACCATCCGGAGCCCTGCACCACATCCCTCATGTCTTCTAGCTTAATTAAGGGCTCTCAGTTCAAATTAAAGTTACTCAAACCAGAGCCAGTCAACAGTGCAACAAAACAATTATCAATCCCATTCCCTTTTGTGCTATGGATTCAGATAAGCCAGAAGCTAATCATCTCCTTATAGTTCTGATCCTTGTCAGTCAGTGAAGTCAGAACAGGAATTCTGGTTTTGTCTTCAGCCAGAGAGGAGGGCTGGTGGTTTCAGATGATCAAAACAGATGTCACTTCTAATCTTTGGATATTTTTGATATTGGTTTAGATTAAAATAAAGGAAAAACTTTTTGTCCATCAGGTCCAAAAATTTCAAGAGTTTGCATGTGCGTGAATCGTGTTAGCACGATTCAGTCCGAAAGCCATCCCATTGGCTCGGCTTGATGAACCTTATCTAATGTTCGACTGGAAAGGAAAACGTTTCGCTCATGCATGTTATTAAATTGTGCAGAAGCAGGTCATTATTAGCTAAGCAGATGTTGTTGGATGCGAGTGCGAGTTTATTCTGTTTCCATGAGACTTTGGTACCAGCACACGGGATCTTTAAACCAAACAAGCCAAACCCAGAAAATCCATCCTCTGTTACAAAAACATAGAAAACTTGAAAAAAAGAAACCATAGCTTAGTGTATATAACATGCAAGTGTTAAAAAATCTTCCTGGAACTCTCTCCATTTTTTTTGCCAAATGAAATGTTTAAACTTTGAACCAAAATAAGCCAAGACTAGACCTGAGGCTGGATTGTACTAACAAGGACATGATAAGACAGTTTCAAGCTAATCAAGTGTTTGTTTATGAGTTCTGTTCAAATTCAAGTTTCATTTTTAAACCTGAAGTAAAAAATGCTAAAACTCTGATTATAAACCCTTGGCACATTCTTCTTTTTCTAAAACTAGAAGAGAAGGGCCTTTATTTGCCACATATACATTACAACACAGTGAAATTCATTTTCCTTTACATATTCCAGCAATTTTAGGAAGCTAGGGTCAGAGTTCACGGTCAGCCATGATACCGCACCCCTGGAGCACAGAGGGTTAAGGGCCTTGCTTAAGGGCCCAAAAGTGGCAGCTTGGTGATACCATGGTTTGACCTCCTGATTAGTAACCCATAGCCTTAACCACTGAGTTAACACTATGCCTTATACTATACCTCATGCCCTACATACTATTTAGTAAGTTTTGCCTTCTTTCAGCAAAGTGGAGAGCAGTGTTGGTCAATAACGCGCTACTAGTAACGCGTTACTGTACTTTTGACAGTAACTAATAATGTAACGCGTTACTTTTTAAATAAAGTAACTCCGTTACCGTTACCGTATGGTGCGTTACCCGTTACTTTTATAAAATGAATGAATTTGTGCTGAAGTGTAGACTACAGTCTAACCTGTTTACAGCAGAGACGCATTGTAGGATTGGTGGATGAAATCCTTGTGATATATTCAGTTTGTGCTGGTCTGACTTTAATAAAATAGTGTTTAAAAATGACTTTGTGTTTAAGTCAGTTTTGTGTTTGTATACACCATAACGCATAAAAGGGCATTAATGGGAACATTAAAGAACGTTCTTTTAAAAAGTAACTAAAAAGTTACTTTTAACAGTAACGCATTACTTTTTGGTGTAAATAATCAACCAAGTAACTGAGTTACTTTTTGAATGAATTTAGTAACTGTAACTATTTACTATTTCTTAGTACCTAGCACAACACTGGTGGAGAGTATGCTTAGGACTCATGAATGAAAAAACAGGGAACAGGTGAGAATGGATGGAGAAAGGGCAGAGCTAGAGCTGGTATGGCATATACTTAATACTGAGAAGACTTTGAAGGCCTGTAAATATGTGTTGGTGAAATTCAAACCATTCAACTTTTTTTTTGCATTTAAAAGGTATTCATATATTCGTTCATTGTTTTTGATTAACATACTCACTCGAGTTAATGCATATTCTTATAAACAACAAAAACATGTGAAACTGCACATAGAAACAGTAGTAGCCTCAATTAAAAAGACGAAAATCATTTAACAAGAAGTTACCATACAGCTTTGCTGTGGATTGTTCTCGGTAATTTGTCTGTAAATTCGCTTGAAATGAAACTCCTGCACTTTTTAAATCACTCAGTATTTCAGACATGTCATATTAGGCTTTGGTGTAGGTTTTTGAATTATATTGTGTGAAAACATTCACTTAATATGTATTTGTTTAAAATACGCAAATATAATCCCACTAGAAGAGAATGGCTTGATCGTGGTTCCTGCCAAGCTTTCTTCATCATGTTGTTTCAAGGTATTTTGCCAATACAAGCCATTTCAAAAACTCCATGATTCCCCATTCGCTACCAAATCGCTTAAGTAGAAATTAATTCTGAATAATCCAGTCTGTCTTTACGTCTTGATGGTTTGGGACAATTCTACCGGGCGTGCAATCAGATTAGGGTTTAAAAGGTTAATCTCAGTCAGAATCAGCCCTCAGTGAATTCCTCCAGCATGCTGATCAGTCAAATGGCCACCGAACGTCAGGACAATGTGAAGTGATTTCAGACGGATGGCTCATTTTAGGAGGCCTTGAAGAACTTTCTGAACAATGGTAACCATGATTTTGTAACGACCTGAACCGCCTCTTGGATTGAAAACCCCTCCCCCAGACATACACACCCCCTAGTAGCTTGACCTGAGACCCTGTGGTGAGCGCTTGTGTGTGAAAGCTTTCTCTTGTTCGCAGTTAATGAGACTCGTTATCGGCTCTTACCTGAAGGAGCACGCAGGAGAGCTTAGTGTCCTCATTCTGGCCTTTAAGAGAAGCAGGGTAGGGGTTTTTATCCTGTTTCTACAGGAAGAGAAAAAAACTCCACAAAGCCTAATTTTCTGCTGATTAAATCTAATTAGCACAAATGTGCTTCTTAGAAAGGGGGATTTTCTACATGAGGGGTAACTGCTCTTACTGTGGCCCAGCCTTAGCTTTTTCTTTGAAACTGCACAGCTGGTGGGAGACTGAAGTCTGAGACTGACCTGCTCACTGATCTCTATATTTCTCCATTTTAATGATGACACTGTATTAGTATCATTACACTGCAAAAACTCCTCATCTAGTCAAGACTAACAATCGTATTTCTAGCCATAAAAATGGCTTATTGAAAAACTATGCAAGAGAAAATTGTGTATGATTGTTTTAAGATTTTTTTTTTCTTAGTTAGTAAAAAATTTAGCTTCATTACTATCAGAGACACAATCTGATAAATTTATTTTAGCTCTAATAACTGGTTTTAAGGTTCAATAAACACATTTAGGACATTAGTGTTATTTATTCCAAATGCTTGTTTTATGTCCACGCCAACACATTTATTTGCAGTCTTTCTGTCAGCTTCTCCCGTTAGGGGTCGCCACAGCGGATCATCCGCATGTTTGATTTGGCACATGTTTTTACGCTGGATGCCCTTCCTAACGCAACCCTCCCCATTTATCCGGGCTTGGGACCGGCACTAAGAGTGGCTGGGGTTGGTTCCCTGACCGGGGATCGAACCCGGGCCGCAGCGGTGAGAGCGCCGTATCCTAACCACTAGACCACCAGACATTTGCAGTCTATTAACACATTATAAGACTCTGCACCATTAAGTCACCTCACTCTTTTGGTTCTTTATACAAAGCTAATAGCTTATAGTTTTTCTGTAGTTCGATTTCAGTTTCTCGTGCTGAATATCTTCCAGTGTTCAATAATGACAAAATAAATCTTTTATGTTGCAATAAGTTAAAATATTTTGAGAAGCAGCAAGTAATGATTTTGCTTTGTTTTGACATCGTAACTACTGTATATTACAAGACAGTCTTCATTTGAATAAATAATTGTTGACAATACGCACGTATGCGTGATCTTGATCGTAATAGTAGTGAACGAGCAAGTTTTAGGCTAATTAGACTAAATCGATTCCTTGGAATAAGTGTTTTAATGCATATTTTAAGACATATTATTATTATCTTACTGCACTAACAGATAATTGGACTGCATCTTCTTAAATCATGCATTTATTTCTTTTATTTCGATTTTTTTTTTGCAGTGTGTTGTGTTCACCACTGTTCCTTCCTTGCAGCACTTTTGATAGATACTGACCACTGCACACCAGAAACATCCCACAAGAGATGCAGTTTTGGAGATGCTCTGACCCAGTCGTCTAGACGTCACAATCTGGCCCTCGTCAAACTCGCTCAAATCCTTACGCGTACCCATTTTTCCTGCTTTTAACACGTCAACTTTGAGTACAAAATGTTCATTTGCTGCCTAATAAATCCTACACACTAACAGGTGCAACGATGAAGAAATAATCAGTGATCACCGCTCATAATGTTATAACGTCATAATGTTATGCACGATCAGTTGTTGTTTTTTTCAGTTCCAGACTGGCAGAATAATTTTAATACTGATCTGAAATAATTCAATCTAGAGTTTATTTTAAGAACAGACCCGTCTGTACTTTGGATATGTTATACTGCCCTCTAGTGTATAAATTCTGCTCAAATGAATGACTACATAAGATTTTTTAAATAAATTGACAAGAAAAAAAAATTACATTTTCAGCACATACAATATAGAGTTATTAGTTAATTCATAACAGCAGAATAACCTGCAGCACTCATTTTCACGAATACTCGAGTAATCGCAGCTGTATACAGCGGATATAATTGTTTCAGTATTAGCTAAATAATTAACTTTATTTTATTTGTAAATAAAAATGTTAATAGATCTGCAGAAAAATTGTGAATCTGCTGCATTCAGGTCAGGGAGTGTAAATGCAGGTACTGGCTATATATGTTTTTGAATGAATTCCATATAATAACACCATCAATACCATAAAAATGCTACGGTTGTCTCATATATAGGATTTTTAACTCCTCTTAGATGTTTCTGTTTATATAGTCTGATTAACACAAAACTATAAAAACTACGTTTTCAAATTACTTTAATAATTACTGCTGTCTTGCTTCATAGTAGCTGACTAGGTTACTAATGTAAATAGACTAAATGTATTAAGACACCTGATTTTTCCAGCCATGTGATTTTTTTCCCCAAAATGTTACCACAAAACTTTTACCACAAAGTGTGAGGCACATATTAGATCCTTCCTTCACTTGAACTAGAAGCAAACCTGTTCCAGCATTAAAAAGTGCTTCTGTCCACAAAGCTAGCTCCATTAAGATATGCTTTACATGGGTTGGAGTGGAAGATATCCTGCTTTAGAGCTCTGAACTCAACTCTATTGAACACCTATGGGATGACTGTAAATGCTGACTGCACCCCAGGTCTCCTGACCTACATCAGAACCTGACTTTACTAACACCCTTGTAGCTGAATAAGCACACATTTCCACAAACACACTTTAAAATCTAGTTGAACGTCTTCCCAGAAGCAAATCAGGATCTGTAGGGGTTCCGGCTAGATTTTTGACCCTTTCATTGTTTCTTTCTTGTGTTTCACATTTTCCACCACCAGATGTCGCCAGAGTGTGTCTTCTTAGCCCTGAGTGTATTATTCTCTTTTTGTACGTTTGCTTGACTGTTCCTATTAAGACATCTGTTAAGAGTATATTTGCCTTTTTTTTTTTCCTAAGAAAGACTTTGTTCTTGAAAAGTAGATATTTTTTGTATAGTATATTTTCTGGTTAAACCTGCAGTCTTTGGAATGAGATCATTTTTATATTCAGTATATGGCATATTAATTAACAGCTGATTTGCAGGTGAGCAGAAGCAGGTGTATTTAGAGCAGAGTTAGCCAACATGGTACAGTTTACATTTTTAACACAGTTTTAAATATATAGCCTGCTTGGTTGAATAATATATAAAATATAATAGTTAATAAAAAAAAATTGGAATAAATCAGATTAATGCAATACATTTTTCTGTTGAATAAATTTAGTAATCAAATAAATTAGCACAAATTAAATTGATGAAATAAATGGATCAATTAAATAGTTAGACCATATTTGGATAATAGCGTATATACACTAAACTTACTATTAAAACAGTTGGTGATGGCACAATGTGGAATGACACATGACACAGAAGTTTCCACGCTAACTGCTCACCTGGCAGCGCAGCTTTGGGTAAACAAAGTCTTTTTTCACAAAGCTGATGAAAAAAAAAAATAAACTGAAGCTTCATTTAGAGGTGCACTTTTTTTTATTTATTTTTTTATAAAGACCAAGAAATAATGTTGCATGTTAAAATGTGTTTTTTCCACCATGGTAAATCATCACAATCAATTATTGTGAGGAATTATTCACATTAACATGTGATCAGACAGTCTCTTCACGTGTACGAATATTACTATTATTATTATTAAAGTGCCACTTTATCTTATTCAGGAAGTTTGTACCAAACAAGTAGCCCTTCATATTTCTCACTACCCTTGAATTAGCTCTCAGTTTCTAATAGGTTGGTGACCACTAATTTAGAGTAAAGTAATCCCCCGTTTATCGCAGTGTTTACGTTCCAAAACTGCTTGCGCTAACCCGAAAAACCACGATAAACAGACGCCACCCCAAAAATGTTATTGTTTAAGCCATAAATCATCCTCCCACACACTTTAAACACTCACAGAAATCATTTGTAAGTATATAGTAATTAGATTTTTATTAATAAATTTCATTATTTCAACATAAAACTCCATAAAAACTATTCCCTATAAGTTTTTTGGTCTATCACGTTATCCGCAAGAAAATCAGCAGAACAAATCATATGGCAAATGCAATTCGACGATATAAAACCGGGGGCGCGAGATTCGAACCGCCCGTGAAGCGTGGGATTACTGTACATTGCCTTGGGAATCACCATTGTATTGTGTTATACCAATATGCTGGAGTTGGTTATATGAGGTGGTATAAAAAAATTTGGAGACTAGTTCTATAGCATGCCAATAGATGGCAGCACAAGGCTGCACACACAGTCTCAGGGAACACCGAACTTAATAAGTCAGTGTGTCGAAAGACATCGTCCTATGTACATCGGGAGCTGTGCAACTGGTGCTACCACGTCTGAGATTTCATCATGGACAGCGAGTTAGAACACAAAGCAAACGTGAAATTCAGCGTGAAACTGGGCAAATCTGCCACAGAGACGTTCGACATGATACTGCAAGTTTACAGCGATGCTGCAACCAGTCGTTCAAGGTGTGTTGAATGGCATGCACGCTTCAAGAGCGTTAGAACATCACTGGAAGACGACGAGAGATCAAAACCCCAGTGTGTCATATGGAACAGTCCAGGCGATCCGCACAAGTGATTTCAACATGCATCGTGTTGCTGCCAAGTTCGTCCCCAGGAGCAGAAGGAACACCGCTTTAATGTATGCCAAGAACTCCGTCAGCGCGCAGTGGATGACCGGGTTTTCAAGTCGAGGATCATTACCGGTGACAAAACTTGGGCGTACAGGTTGACCCTGAGACGAAGCAACAGTCTTCGCGGTGGAAGAGCCAATCATCTCCACGACCGAAAAAGGCGAGGCAGGTCCGCAGCTCGACCATGTGCATGCTCATCGTCTTTTTTGACATCTGCAGCATTGTGCATCGAGAATTCGTCCGCAAGAGCCATACTGTTAATACCGGGTTCTACTGCCAGGTTTTAAGGCATCCGAGGGAGGACAATCGGCAATCTGTGGCGCGCTAGTCTCAAACCTTTTTGATACCACCTTATCTTATTAGATGAATGTTTCGTCACGCAGTTACGGATCTTTAACAGGAGCAACTTTAACTTTCAGTCTCCAGGATGCCCTGCACTGCCTCTTCTTCCCTTCCTTTGGCAATGTGTATAAATTAGCCTGCATCTGCGCCTGCTTGTATTCCTCCAGCTGGGTGTCTGTCCTGAGCTGAAAACCTCCGCTTTCTCGGAACGGATCCAGTGGACAATGGATTTGCCTGGATCTCGCAGGAAGCTCAAAATCAACATGGTGGCTTGGATGCTTCGATTCACCCTTAATGAAGGAAATTCTAGGTTCTTGGGTAGTGGTGGTGGTGGCACAGGCCGTATGGGGGCGTGTGGATGCGGATTTAGGCAAAGTCAGGAGTAATGCTGGAGATGGGATGCTGGAATGCGTGTCGGTTTTCAGGGGTGTGTATATTTTTAGCGTGCCTTCAAATGAGGAGGGTTTGGAGGCAGAATGTGACCGTTTTGATGCTTTCTGAGCTAGAGGAGGAGATCCTTTCAACTCAGGCTGACGTCTCTGACGGACCTTTAGGAAAACCTGGGTGGGGGTGATAGACTGATGAGGGCTTTTCTTTCTCAAACGCTCTCGCACAGCTCTCTCACTCGGGGTCATTAAACATCTCTGGGCCAGGTAGTGCTTTTCTGTGAAATATAATGCCAATATTGATGTTCTATTTGATTTTACTTTGTGCTGCTCTACATCACTTATGAGGCACATTGAAAAGTGCTGTTAGATTCTTGAATCTCATTGGAATAAAAGGTATTTTGACAAAGGTATTTTGACAAGCAACACTGCTGCAGTCATGAGTCGGTTTTTTAAAGCAGCTTCTGCACCTGATGCACAGCAAAGCTATCACTATATCCAAGTTGCAGATTTAAACAATGAATCAACTGATTCTGACTAATCGGAATCTAAATTCTAGGCGCGAGTTAAAATAAAGCCATGAATCTAATAAGCATTACATATAATGAAACAACACATTATGGAGCTGTCTCCGTTTCCAAACCCACATCAGCACAAAAAACAATCCACTAACATGTAATTGATGAACAGGAACAGTACACACCATGTACGTGATGCATGCTGGGAGCTGAGAGGTTCCTCATCCGTTGGGAGAGAGACAGTGTTCTGGATCTCCTTTCATTTTTCTTTGGTTTAGTTGAGCTTGGTAAAGGAGCAGGGATCTTAGGCTGAGGAAGTGTGTGATCCATGATCCGCTCCGACGGCGCGCTGTAATCCCACTGCTGCTCGGAAAACTGCAGAAACAAAACCCGACTGCTGCTGTTCACCACAATACTGCGAAAGAGAGCGAAATAAAGAGACCGAGACATGTTCCATTACACACATACATTATAATATATATATATTGAATATTGGATATTCTTTAGAGTAGTTAATGTGCAGCTTGTACAGCAGTACAGATTTACTGTCCTCTCAAAATAACTCAACAGTCAGCCATTATTGTCTAAATAACTGCCAACAAAAGTGAGTACACCCTCAGTGAACATGTCAAAACTGTGTCCAAAGTATCAATATTTTGTGTGAACATCATTGTTATCTATCACTGCCTTAATGCCCCTGGGCATGGAGTTCACCAGAGCTGCACAGGTTGTTGCTGGAATCCTTTTCCACTTTGAAGATGCCCCACAGGTGCTCAATAGGGTTCAGGTCTGGAGACATACTTGGCCACTCCATCACCTTCAGCTTCAGCTTCCTCAGCATGGCAGTTGTCATCTTGGTGGTGTGTTTGGGGTCATTATTATGTTGAAAAACTGCTGTTCCAGTTTCTGAAGGGAGGACATCAGGTTCTGCTTGAGAATGTCACAGTACATTTTAGAATCCATGTTTCCCCTCAACGAACCGCAGCACATGATACTACCACCACCATGCTTGACTGTAGGCAAGACACAATTTTCTCATCACCTTCTCACTTAGTCTCATCCGACCACAGGATATACACAGTTCCAGTAATTCATGCTCTTGGACAGGTCGTCTTCAGCAAACTGTTTGTGGTCTTTCTTGTAAGCAGCTTCAGAAGAGGCTCCTTGTGGGACGACGGTCTGCAAATCGACTTGTTGCAGTGTAGAGTGTACGATCTGAGCCCTGACAAGCGGACCTTTTGCTTCTGCAACCTCTAAAGCAACGCTGCTGCACTCACGAGTCTGTTTTTTAAAGCAGCTTCTGCACCTGACGCACAGCATGAGGACTCGACTTCTTTGATGGGCCCTCGTGAGGTCTGTTCCGTCTTGGAAAACCTCTGTATGACCCTGAACACTGCACTGTAACTCAGTTTCAGGGTGATACTGATCTCCTTATAGCCTTAGCATCTTCGTGGAGAGCAACAATTCTATTCCTCAAATCCTCAGAGAGCCTTTACCATGAGGTGCCATGTTAAAGTGGTCAGTATGAGAGAAATGCACTAAAAGCACCCGATTTTAATTGCTCTAATAAAAGATTTGTATGGTCAAGCAGACAAAAACATAATGAATAGGACATGTGCCTTTACATGGTTAAACAACGTACAGCTTTTATCACTTAGAGTGTACTCTCTTTTTTTGCCAGTTATTTAGACAATAATGGCTGTATGTTGTCATTTTCAGAGGACAGTCGATTTGTACTGCTATACAACCTGCACATTGACTACTCTAAAATATATCCAAGTTTACTATTTAGTTTAGTATCGTCCCTTAAGAAGATTAAATATTTAAAATAGTTGCTGAAATGTGAGGGGTGTACTCACTTTTGTGAGATACGTGTATATATATATATATATATATATATATATATATACGGAAAAAATGCCCTCAAAATGGCTTCATGTTTATGTCTTGTATTTTTGTGTGCGTTTTCTGGCCAAACTCACGTATTATGACATGCGTGTAAAGAACGTATAGGGCTTTCATCTGTGCCGATTTTGATGACTCTCAAACAGTCTCCGGTAAGCAAGTTAAAGATCCGGATCCTTCCGTCCACACAGCCGGTGATAACTCGCAAGAAGAGGGAAGACACCGTTACCACTTCCCTACAGCAAAACATGTAAGCAATGTGAGAAAGGTGGGAGCTCAGTGGTTAAGGCTTTGAGTTACCGATCGCAAGCTTGTGGATTCTAACTCTGGAATCACCAAGCTGCTACTCTTGGGCCCTTAACCCTCAAGGAGTGCTGCAGTCTGACCCCAGCTTACTAACATCACTGGGATATGTGAAGAAAGAATTTCACTGTTCTGTAATGTACATGTGACTACATGAGACCTTCAACTAATTCATAGTGGAATTCTCGATTCTGATTGGTCAAAAGGTGTTGCTTTATTCTCAATAACAAAATTTCTGATAATAGTTACGTCTGCAGGTACGGTCTTGCATTATAAATTGTATGGCCGATGTGCCACATAAACATATAAAAAACAATGTGTATTTGTTGATATGCTAAGGTTTTCCGGAAGGATTTAGCAGTCTCGTTAATTTGTCAGAGAAGATGAAGATGGCAATGTAATAAAACAAGCAAGAACCTGAACTAACCATCCATGTACATAGATTCGCAAAGAATAATGTTATTTTATTCATTGTATATCATTAGTGCTTTATCAAATTAATCTTGTTAGTGTTACACAAAAAAGAAAATTGTTAAAAAGATAATAATAATCAACTTTCAAGTGGTAACCCAATGGGCCATATCACAATTATCTTTCTATGCAACCAAGTACATGTAAAAGGAGGAGCAGGAAGTGGAAGCAAATGTAAAAATGGTTATAGTGCAAACATGAATCACAATGCTAAGACAAAGAGAATACATACACAAGTACTAATTATTTAGAAATGTGAATCAGGTGCCAATAACCTTGTGACATGGCATGTGTTCAGGGTTCAGTGGCTAATGGGAATCAGGGATTTGGTGCCATATCATATTTCTGGTATAACACAGCTGAAAGACCCTCACTTTATTCACACAAGACTCACCGTGGATGCTGGAAGGTCATAAGACACTTTTTGAATTGACGGTCAGTGCTCCAGGCCAGCACCTTACTGTCTGATCCTCCGGACAAGATGTGAAACTGGTCAAGGAACAGACACCTTACAGAGCCCTGGTGACTCTGGGTAACCTATAAACACCAACACACACAAAATTTACCAATAGTTTACAAACCCTTTTGTTTACCGATCTGGATATAAAATAATATAATATTCTATAATGTAATGTAAGTGTATATAATAATATAATTGTATAGATGCTTAATGTAATACTAGACTATTTGATTTTCCAATAATGTCAAAGTAAAAAAAAAAAAAAAAAAGCCATGTTATAAGATGTTATCTTAAAAATCTTAGAAAGACATTCTTCCTGAAAGCTGTAGAAACTTAGTTTACCTTTAAAAGATTTGCTGTCTCCATGTCCCACATCTTGATCAGTCCTTCCTCACAGCCGCTGAGCACCAGAGTCGAGTCGGTCTTCACACACACTACAGGCTTTCGGTGACAAAACCTCATCCTGTCACAGCACTGACCAGTCTGCAGGTTCCACACTGACACAAACACATTTCCCCAAGTGCATGGCAATGTGTGTCAATATAAATATTATGGGATTTGCCAGGAAAGTGACCTGGCTTGTTAAATGTTGACCTAAACTTTTAGAACCACTTTTACCTTTGACTTTGCAGTCTCTGGCTCCAGAGACCAGATAGTTCCTGTTCAGGTCCAGGCAGGTGATGGTGCCCATGTGTCCAGAGAATAGCATCATGCATGTACCAGTCTTCATGTTCCAGCATCTGGCAAATAAAATTATGGGTGGATATAATTGGATTTTTACTGACCACCGCTTAGCCATCAATACAGTTGGAATTGCTAAAGAAATGACACATTCATTACCTACACTAGCCAATCACTGAAGCTGAACAGCTTTCTAGCAAAGTCCAGACACAATTGACTGCATCTCCATGATAAAGTGCACAAACTGTGTTTAAGAGGGCGGGCTGTCTGTCTGTCTGTTAGTGTCAGTGTAAGTTAATCGTACCGGATGCTGAGATCATAGCTGGCGCTGATCACCAGCTCTCTTTCCTCACACACCAACACTGCTCTCACACTTCCTGCATGGCCATACATCAGCGGGGGAACCTCTTTCAGCAGCACTATGTCCAGAAGACGCACGGCTCGGTCCCTAGATCCCAGTGCCACCTTACTGCCTCCATCATAATGGATCACTCTGCTGTGGTCTTCTCTGTAATAAAGCACAAGCAAGCCAAAAACCAACTCATTATATTAATATTAGAGGTCGACCGATTCATCGGTTTTGCTGATTAATCAGCAGCGATACTTGATTGCTGGAACTATCGGCTATCTGCAAAAATGAATAAAGATGCTGCTGTATTTATACAGTACAAGAACAACAACATACTTTAAAGAATTAACATCTCACATAAATCCAGCCATCTTTAAAGGTGAGCATTGAAATTACATTAATTTTGTATTTTTGTAATTAAGTTTAGTACTATTTAACATGGTGTTATTATTGTATATTTTTTAATCTAGCATCCATTTTAAAAACGCAACCGGTTGATTAATCGGTTATCGGCAAGTAGGATCCAACCTCACGGTGATGGTAAAATCCATCATCGTTCGAACTATAATTATTATTATTATTATATACAAATATTCAGCTAAAAATAATAAATTGCTTAATGGGTAATTTGTTAGATTTCTTTTTTTACTTATATCATAATGCTGCTGATTTCTCCATCCTGATTGATCAGAAGGTGTTTATTATAAGTTTCCTATAAGAGCAGCTCTGAATGCAATTTATTGGTTCTAACCCAAAATAATATATATGAATGCATTATATATATGAATTTATATGATGGGGCATAAAGAATGGTGGATGGCAACATGAATGATAACAGAAACTTCTTCTTTCAGCTTCTCCCATTAGGGGTCACCACAGCGGATCATCCGTCTCTATACCCCCCCTGTCCTCTACATCTGCCCCTTTCAAACCTGCATGTCTACCTACATGTCTTCCCTCACCACATCCATAAACCTCCTCCTTGTCCTTCCTCTTTTCCTCCTTCCTGGTGGCCCCATCCTCAGCATTCGCCTACCGATATACCCCATGTCCCTCCTCTGCACATGTCCAAACCATCTCAATCTCTCCTCCATCACCTTGTCTCCAAAACATCCTACATGTGCAGTCCCTCTAATAAACTCATTTCTAATCCTGTCCATCCTCGTCACTCCCAACCAAAACCTCAACATCTTCAGCTCTGCTACCTCCAGCTCCACCTCCTGTCTTTTACTCAATGCCACTGTCACTAAACCATAGAACATAGCAGGTCTCACCACAGTCCTATAAACTCAATTCAATTCAATTTAATTCAAGACAATGAACATTGTCTCAAAGCAGCTTTACACAGGTAATGTGGTGATTAAAATTAAGAAGATGTTCTTTATAAGTGTAAGTTTGTCCCTGATGAGTGAGCAGGTGGCGACTGTGGCAAGGAAAAACTCCCCGAGATGGCATAAGGAAGAAACCTTGAGAGGAACCAGACTCAAGAGGAAACCCATCCTCTTCTGGGTTGCACCGAATGTCCATTTCTTGCAGATATACGATGTTGCGGGGTGCAGTGATGGTGATCAGAAGTGAATCAATAGTCCTGAGTCAGTGTAGCAGACTGTTGACATTAACTACAGTCCAAATACATCCTCAAAGCTCCTGTTCTTACTTCGGAATTTCATGGAACCACCCAAGACGTTGATGAGAAACCGTCTCCAGCTGCACAGAGTGGCCTCCAATCGAAGAGGACACTATCCAGAGGCAGGCCTGGACGAAGTGAGAAGATCCACGGAGGGAAGAGAGGCAGGAACAGTGGTCACTGGAACCTCAGGAGCATGTTTAACTTGACCTAAAATTTCCCATACACTCTTGCAGATACCTTCTATCACAAATCACTCCTGCCATCACTCTTCTCCACCCACTTCACCCTGCCTGCACTCTTTTCTTCACAAACACACAATGCAACTCCTTCTGACCTTCTCTATACTTCTACATTAACATTCTCAAGGCAAATAATGCGTCTGTGGTGCTCTTCCTCTGCATGAAACCATACTGTTGCTCACAGATGGTCACCTCTTCTCTCAGCCTGGCTTCCACTACTCACTACTGCCATAACTTCATGGTGTGACTGATCAACTTACTTCCTCTGTAGTTACTGCAGGTCTGCACATCTCCCTTATTCTTAAAGATCGGTACCAGCACACTCCTTCTCCATTCCTCAGGCATCCTCTCACCTTCCATAATGTTGTTAAACAATCTTGTTAAAAACTCCACTGCCATCTCTCCTGAACATCTCCACGCTTCTACCAGTATGTCATCCTACCGACTTTCCACTCTTCATCCTCTTAATCGCTGCTCTCACTTCCTCCTTACTGATCCTATCAATGATTCATATGTGATTTTTAAACATCCCATTCCACATTTAGTCCACATTTGCTGTTATAATAACCTCCACTCTTCTGGGAAGATGTTCCACTAGATTTGTGGTCATTCAACATAATGGAATTAGTAAAGTCAGGTACTGATGTTGGTGAGGAGGTGCCGGGGTGCAGTCAGCGTTTCAATGCATCCCATAGGTTGAGTTCAGAACTCTATAGCAAGAGATCTTACACTCCAACCCATATCTTCATGGAGCTGGCTTTGTGCACAGAGGCATTGTCATGCTGGAACAGGTTTAGGTCTTGTAGTGAAGTGAAGGGAAAGTGTAATGCTAGCGTGTCCAAAAACATCTTGTACGCTTGTGTACCTCCAACTTTGTGGGAACGGTTTGGGGAAGAACCACATACGACTTAAAAAATTCATGTGTTTAAATACTTTTATCCATATCTTCTTCTTTTTTTCTTTCGGCTGCTCCCATTAGGGGGCGCCACAGCGGATCATCCGTCTCCATACCACCCTGTCCTCTACATCTGCCTCTTTCACACCAACTACCTGCATGTCTTCCCTCACCACATCCATAAACCTCCTCCTTGGCCTTCCTCTTTTCCTCCTACCTGGTGGCTCCATTCTCAGCATTCTTCTACCAATATAACTCATGTCCCTCCTCTGCACATGTCCAAACCATCTCAATCTCGCCTCCCTCACCTTGTCAACAAAACATCCTACATGCGCTGTCCCTCTAATAAACTCATTTCTAATCCTGTCCATCCTCGTCACTCCCAACGAAAACCTTAACAACTTCAGTTCTGCTACCTCCAGCTCCACCTCCTGTCTTTTACTCAATGCCACTGTCTCTAATCCATACAAATACTTTTATCCATATACTGTATTTTATTAGTACTACTACTACAGTGTAAACTCTTAAGGTAGTAAAACATTATGGTAGTTAAAGCTGTATTCTCACTTTATAGTTCAAAATTAAATGCTCCGTTCTCCACTTTACCTGTCCAGCATGATTAAACTGTTATAGACTCCACAGTACACGTTCCTTTCTTCCATCTCCACAACCTTGGTTTTAATCTTTGTATAGACTGCTTCAAAGCCCCTGATGTCCTGTTGGAATGAATGCACACATACACACACAGATATTGTATATTGTGACACTAATACCTATAATAAAGTATTGTCTGATACAGTTTTTTTGTAAGTACTTATTTTAAAATAACCTTAGATTTTTGAAAACTCTTCTTAGGCTTCATGAACACCTCCCCTAATCTGAAGGGCACTAGGACCTTGCGGATCCTTGCATAGGCAGGGTTGACTACAGAAGGAATTCCCTATGAAAAAAAGTTAGGTATATAGATAATCAACACACATATTGAAAAACATATAAATAGAGCGACTTGATGTAATATTACATATTAATGCAAGTAGAAATGTACAACCATGGCACCGATTCACTTTCTGTCTATTACCTGCAAAATCATGGCCTGCTCCTCCACCATCTTTTTCACACTCTGCTCTGCAATGGTCTCCTCGGTTAGGTACCGCCAATGCTGGGAGACTTGTTTACACTTCTGTAGTGTATCTTTATCCAACAGGCCTGAAACATACAGCACAAACTTCACATTATTGAAACTGGGACTGTTCACAACACAACATTATTATATAATAATAAATAATAATCATAAATAATCATAAAAATAAATGCATTTTGGGATATTGTTGCGAGCGAGTTTTTGCAAACAATATGATGATCAAAATGATCAAGATTTAAGAGTTTATTGTCATATGTAGAAGAAACAGTTTTTTACACCATACAATGAAATTCTGTGACCGTGACTCCTCCAACCAGCCTGACATAAATTACGGGCATGAGGTACAAAAAAAAAAAAAAGATAAATAACAAATGTACAAATTTAGGATGCAGTTATAGTGCTAATGCAAGCAGCAGATTCATCGGTTTTGTGATTCATCTGCACCGATAGTTGATTGCTGAAATGAAAAGAAATCCATTCCGATAGTTTTTCCGGGTTGCGTTACACAGTACGAGAGCAGCCTCTAAAGGTGAATCACTAATGCCACGTGCTATTTATCTGAAGTGTCTTTTTTATTCGTTTTGGATGTAACTCTTTTACCTTATTTGGAGTATTACTTTTTGCTTCGGTTTGAATGCATGTCTTTTATTTACTTTTATAATATTTATTAATATAATTTATATATTCATATTTATTTCATTTAGCACATTTTCATGATTCAGTACTGTTTTTTTTAGTACTATTTTACATGGGGTGTTGTTTTTTTTTCCCACTATCCATTTTTAAAAACTATCGGTTGATTAATCGGCAAGTACGATCCAACATAGCTCTCGGTCGCCCTCTAGCTGAAAGGATCTGTCAGTAAGTGCGACAGTTAAGAGCTAAGAAACCTGCTAATCCCTCAACATCTAAACACAATAAAAGGTTAATATACATAGTGTATGGATCAAATAGTGTTTGAGAGAATGGGTCATGGTACACATATTACAATTAAGACTTATAATGCACTACACAGTAATATTAATAAGATCTTTTAAAGGAGTTTTTATACATATTAAGATATGCAAATGAGTAAAAAAATTAATCTGCTACTACATGTCTCTTCTCTCACCTAAAATCCTCTTGGCGAGGCCGACTGGAAGTGCTCGAATAAAGTCTCGCTGTTTGCAGATTCCTGACATGTATCTGGAAGATATAGGCACCACCATGAGTGCAGGATCTTTTACATCATTCCAGTCTATGTCCTCCACAACACTCCACCCAGATCCTTTGGCTATGGAAAAAAATAATTATATTATAAATGTGGATATATTTGCAGGTTTTTTTAGTTGTCTCTGAAAATATTTGCTGTATTAATAATATTATTTGTATAAGATCTGAGTAATGCCTAGTTCTTGTTCTAAATAAAAAGAAAAAATGCAAAGCAGACTTACTGTCCAGAAGGTCTGATTTGGTATTATCTCGGGTTTCATGAGGGAGCTCGTAGACTGAGCTAGCTCGGGCAAGAAGGTCCAGATCATGACTAGTTCTAAAGGATTCATTTGATTCAGTCACAGAACTGCTGTCCTTTTCAGTGCTTGCCAAAACTGCAAAAACATATCAGTAAAAAAAATTTCTAATCAGATTAAAAAGATTTATTGGTGATTTGTTTGGTTTTATTTATGATTGTAAAAAAAAAAAAAAAAGAAAATGGTTAGATACAAGTCAAAATATTTTTTTTTCCAATTATGACTAGATGCAATCAATCATTTCAATATGCCAGTTTTGAATATTGTTATGATTTCATAATATTAAATAAAAATTTTAATGCAAGTTCTGCAGACTGTAATGTGCCCATGAAACACAGGAATGACTATACATTTGATCAGCGTTTCAAATTCTGAATATATATTTGCTAATATCAAATATATCAAATTAGTGTTAAAAAGTCAATCTGCTTTTGGATTTATTTTAAGAGTATTTTGCTCGTGTATTACCAGAACTGTATTGCTGTAACTGAGCCTTTTTTTTTTTGTATGACTCTTTTGGAGTAAATCAATTCTGCATGGCTGCATGGTAAACAGCTAGTCTTTTTACTTCAGAGCTCCAAGGTTGGGGGTTCGACCATAAACTCGGGTTACGATCAGATAAGATTAGATTAGATTCAACTTTATCATCATAAATTGATGGACATCATCAAGTACAGGGCAAATGAAACAGTTAGCATCAAACCAGAAGTGCAAATAGAAATTTATATAAATAAATAACTAGAATAAAAAATTAAAAAAAAGCACATAAAATTGTGTACAAAAAATGTGCACAATGCCCTGTGATGGACTGGTAAACACCCTGGTATGGACCATGGTATGGAACATGATATGAACCAGGGTGCTTACTGGTCTTGGAACTAAGGTTCCACTGATCTATCTATCTGTCTGTCTGTGCTATTAAATAAAATATATTTTAAAAAAATAAAGTTTGTTATACCTGTATTACACTGCAGAAGGTGTAGGTTGTGCTTCTCGATCAGCATACATGCCAGGTTCCCCAACATGTGCAACATCTCAGCATCACAAAAAGCCAAGAGTCCGAATAAATAATTGGTTTTCGTCACATCCGTGCTGTTCTTAAACCATTCCCAGGTGTCTAACATCTCCTTTCCGAGTAAATGCACATCCGGAATTGAGGTTTGAAAGTGGCCAACAGTGTCCCTGGCTTTAACGCGACTCCTGGCGTAGGTGAAATCTTTCCCCATAGTCACCTGTAGCACTTTCTGGACGTTGTGCAGGACTTCCTGACTCTGGCACTGCACTAAAATCCCTGTAAGGAATCTCCTCTTTGCAGCTTCTTCTGCTTCTAAGAGCCATTGTGTTGAGTTGTAGAGTTTGGTTGTGTAGTGAAAGGAATCTGCCGGTGTATTAAACTTGTTCTCTGGGTTACAGCTGAAACTGCTCCTTTCCCCTCTTTTCCTCTCATGCTGCATCTCAGTACACCTTCAAATGCCTTCATTTAATGTCTAAAAGAAAGAATACAAGTATTTTCCCTTTGACCAAATAGAGCTTGCTGACTGACTCCACACACACACACACACACACACACACACACACAAAGGAATGTTAGGGTAGTTCTACCTGTTGCCATGCAACTCCACTCCACACACTCTAATTCTTTTGAGACAAAATGATTCCTCGTCACCATTGTGCTGACCAATCATTCAACACACGAATCTTTTGGGCATGTCCAGTAATGTCTGGTTTGGTTCTGAACCCAAATCAGACATTAGAATACTACAGAAAACTATCTGGACTGCTAAATTCATTAAAATTTTTTTTTTCCAGAAACAATAGACGTTGTCTCAAAGGAGCTTTACAGAGATGTAAAGGTTGTAAAGTTGTATAAAAGAGTGTATAAGCTTAGTGCCTATAAGATGTAGAAGAGAACTGTCCTGCTACATGAATGAATGGACAGGCACACAAAGGGATGTTCTCTTAGGGGGAATTCATAGTAGGGGAGTAAATGAATATGCAGGTACAGTAGCTGTAGTGGTGAAATTTTATATTGTAGTCATAATCAGAATTTCAGTATTAGTTAATGCTCATTTTACTCAGCAGAATGATTAAATATAGACTATTTTCCGATATTTAAATATACTCAACACTTGTTTTTTTTTTCTCATATATATCTCATATATATCTTTATATATTCTTATATTTTATATAGTTTTTATACTTTATTTATCTGCCTTCTTTTTCTTGGTTTTATTTTTCTCCCCATCCTATTCCCTCATGCCGGACCGTTGTAAAAAGCATTTTACTGCATGTCGTACCCTGTATGTACGTGTATGTGACAAATAAAATTTTATTTGATTTGATTATCTAAAATGTTTTACAGAAATTTAAATATATGTTAGCTTATACCGGAAATATGAAAATTACTGAATATCCCTTTTGTGTTAACTGTGAAAGGGACTCCTGTTGTAAGGCTGTAGGCTAAAACCAATTTCTTTCCTATTTCACCTAGGTGACTTCCCAAGAGTTATGGATATTACAAGGAGACTTGCTGAAATGATTGTATAAGACAGGCATATTATTTATATATATATAAATTATATTGTATTTTTATTTTCTTTTGTATTTTTTTGGGCATAAAAGTGCCCTGGGTTTTAACATACAAATGATAAATAACACTTTGAGAGCACAAATCACAAAATTATTCAGTGTACATGTTTGTATAAATATTGGTTATACTGGCCATGAGCACATGAGCAAAGCATCGCAAAATCTCCGTATGTTACGTACAGGAAACAACGCAATAGGTCATTGTTTTGTTTTGTTTGTCTAAATCTTGACATTATTGTTACAAGACGCTACACAATGCAACAGATCAGGGCTTTTTGCTCCGTATCTTGACATTGTTGTTACAATAATTATGGGAGTCACGTGACAAAAGAACTAACAACTCGAGCTACTCGTTCTGTTGATCATAATTTGTCATATTTTTATTATTGCAACTACAGTCGAGGTTTGTGTATGTAGACGTGTTGGGAGATCTTGTTAAAAAAAATTTAAAAATAAAATACGATTTTATTTTATTTGTGATCAAAGGAACGAAATCAAGACAAAAAAATGAAAAGATTCATTCATCTCATCAAAGAACCAAATCACTAAAATGATTCTATTTTCCCATCACGACCAATTAGTCACTGTTTCGAATTCTACATCATTAAATGCCAGTTAGCAGCCAATCAGAAATCAGAAATTGTTGGTTCCGGGTAAATCACGTGATTCATGCTGCATGCGCGTTCGTTACTAGGCAACATGGACGCGCGCACACGCACACACCGAGTGGAAGTTCACTACAGCGACCCAGAGAGCCAACTGTCCGTAAATACGCGTGATTAAACGTGTTCTTTATGATTATTGTGGTGTTTGCTGAGTTTGGTCTTAGTTTTCTTTTTCTTGTCTTCTCGTGAGCTCGACATAACGAGTTGTTGTGTCGTGACCACGACCTAATTTTCTCGTGATCTCGACATGTTCAGTAATTTGGTTTTTTTTTTTCTGTTCTGCACCTTCTAAAGGCAGCATCAGAGATAATAACCATCCGTAATGAACAGACACCTGGTGGAACATACCTGTACAAACCAGCAGACTGACAGCTGTAGAGTTACAACGCTGTTTATTAGACCCCTTTTCAAAATAGTAAACATTGTGACGTTTGTTTGTGGGCGGGGCTTATGTGGAGGCAGAAAGATTGCCCTGACCGCTTCACTAACGCTGGCTATGACGTTTTATTAGTTTGTTTTTAAGCAATGTCTGTATATATGTGTGTGTGCGTGTGTGTGTGTGTGTGTGTGTGTGTGTGTGTGTTTATGTCATCTGAACCAGTACTTCTAATGATTATTTCACCTAGCTGTGATTGCAGTTTTTATTTACAAATTATTATTATTATTATTATTATTATTATTATTTATATTTTTGTATTTTAGCTCGAATTCAAAGCAGCATACATACAGGAATTTAAACTCGTCATGGCAATCACGCTGTTTTATACTCAGAAAAAAAAACAACTGCAAATAATGATCCATCTTCAAATGGTGCTGAAGAATAAGCAGAATAACGCTCTGTTTTTTTTTTTTCTCTTTATAATAATACATCGTAATCAAAAATACATGATGACGGCTCACATAGCTGCATCACGAGCAGTACATAGAAAAGTTGGATTTTTCTCATCCCTGTACACAGTCCCTTCATGCATTCAGAGGGTGGGGACCCACATTTAACCAGTGTTATTAACTGGTTCCACTTTAGGTGAGGATTTTTATAAACAATGGACAATGAGTTTAGTCTTATGCTGCCTGTTTTGATTGGTGAGGTAGTGTATAGGTTCGTTACGGTTACTGAGGCTCTGTCTCCAAGCCGAGGCAGTTGCCTGCTCGGTAAAAGTTAGCGTTACATAACATCAATTAATTTGTTCCCCAATTTCTGATCAGGTGGGCATGCATGAGAAATCTTTAGACATGTAACCAAACCAAAGACAATATCAACAAAAGACAATAGTTTCTTTAACCTTACCTGTTTCTGTCCAGGCCTCTTGTTTTACTGCATCATCTACTGTTTTTAGGAAACAGCAGACAATTGTTCTCAATCAATTACAGTTTTTCTTAGTTGCTTTGGAGCGTTTCTCAGTTTAGAAATGAAATTCTCGAAACTACTTGTTCAACCTCCACATCACGTAGTCACTCGGGATGTGCGCGAGTGACTACGTGGTGTTGAGGTTGAACAAGTCGTTTCGAGAATTTCATTTTAAACCCCAAAACATCTTGGCATCAGTTCATTGATAAAATCAAACCAGTTGTCATCATTTGTCATTTAAATTTCCTATTAAACTTTTATTTGTGTAAATGTGACTTGAAAGATGAATTGTGCAGATGAATCTTGAATGTAACTAATGAAGGACAGTATATGGTATCAGATCAACCAATAATCAATAAGTTCTTTGGCAACAGAGCAAAACACAGAATTACAAGTCCTGGAAATGGACCAAGAAACGAACGGACACCAATACAGTACAGTAAAAGTGTGAATCCTGTTCGGTCTCTTGCAATCGATATAAATTAAATATGCAACAAATAAATGAATTTGTGCTTAAATCCATAGATGCCAAACAGAAGAAATTTACATGTTGTGCATTTTCAATCAATGTGATCCAAACCATAGGTTATATCAAGAAATACTGAAACTGTGCAGCATCATACTGAAAACATGGCCAAACATTTTGATGATTTTGTTTGTGAACAGTGACAAAAGAACTTTTCATTCTGATGGGAATGAGATGTTCATTGACACAAATACTTACTTTTAAAAGATAGAATTTGTATTTTGAGAAAAGTACAGGGTTTTGAAAGAAATCCAATGTTTTGTGTTGTTCGTACAAATTGTTTCGAGAAAACTGGTTTGCGAATATTAAGGATGAATCGAGAAATGTTTCAAAGCGGCTGAGAAAAACTGTGAACGAATGTACCAAAGCGTTCGCAATTTTGATCACAACGTGACTACGTGATGTGGAGGTTGAACAAGTAGTTTTGAAAATTTCGTTTCTGATCTGAGAAACGCTGCAAAGCAACTGAGAAAAACTGTAATACAAACAAGGTGACAGCTAAATTTCTAAATAAACATTATGCATATCCAATATAACCACAAAATATTAATACACAGGGGAAAAAATATTAAAATAATAAATAAATCTATTTAAAAAAAAACACATAATTCGAAAAGCATTTGCAAAGAATGTCTTCAGCTTTTTTTTTTTTTGTTTTGCCTCCAGCCGGTGCAGTGACGTAATCGCGAGGTTGGCACTAAAAGGGTCTATCACGGCCTGGATGACTACCATATTTTTCTACCACAGCGTAAATAAAACATGGAAGAGAAGTAAGCAAAACGATTTTAACGAGAATTTGTTGACGTTTCAACAGAATATTCATGCAATTATTGTAAAGAATGCTTATTAGCATTTCAACACTGGTTACATAGACAGATAAACATACTCCACTGACCACAAAGAGACTGTTTATTTTCTCACTGATGTGATGGGATTCACTTAAAGAGTTAGCAGTTGTGGTTATTCTCAGATTGTTAATGAACTCTGTAAATAAACCCATGGAAGAAAATGATTATTCCTATAACTTACTTGTTCCTACTGCTTTCTTTTTATTTTTGATACACTTGTATTTTTTAAATATATATAAAATAAATATTAGATTTTTCTACGAATTTGTCTTTCTCTTATCAGATTTACCAATTGTTATCATTTCTATTTGTGTTCGTCAAATATGAATTAACGGTAAAATATTTGAAGTTTATCCTTAATGTGAGATCCAATGGCGACTGTGGCAAGCAAGAAAGGGACCCCAACCTAATGTCGCTTAAATGCAGAACGCTTCATGAAAAGCGTGGTCCTAAACCATTGTAGTAGACTGTTAACAATTACTGTCGAATCAATCCTCGAAGTCCTCAGTAACTTCATGGATTGTTAGGTTGTTGACGTAGAACCGTCTCCAGCTGCACAGAGTTGTCTCCAATTGAAAAGAACTCCATCCAAAGGTTGGTAAGGCGAGCTGGGCCTTCCTCAGCTTTTTCAAGAAGAAGAGAAACTGGGGTTTCTTTGTTATGGAGTTGGTGTTAAGGTACCAGGTGAGGTTCTCCTTCAGGTGAGCGCCATGGAATTTGCCTTTCTGAAGACAACAATCATGAATAATCAACATCTTTTGACATTTGTTTGACTTATTGAATTAGTTGTAAATTATTTTAATGTTGTATATAGACAAGAAAAGCTTCTAAGACTTTTTTCCACCATTTCTTCATCCATACGATAAAAAAATGAAAACATATGTGCGCCGCCCGGGAATCGAACCCGGGTCGCAAGAATGGGAATCTTGCATGATACCACTACACCAGCGGCGCTGTTGCAAGAAGTCTCGCAGTTTTTCTTAAAAGCTACATCCGTTTTCTTGCTCCTGTTCATGTTTGTCTTTCTTCTACTTCTTTTTCTGATTTACGACAAAGCGACAGATTTCAGTTCCTGCTTTGAGGAGAAGCATTGCAAATGACTCGACACATGATTTGATCACTTTCTTCGCTAAGTATACTATCGTGGTTACTACAGCGAGTTAACCAAATTATTCTAATTATTCTCAAATTTGCTAGCTAACTATAATTATCTATAATTAAAAATATATATATTCTTTTTTTTCAACTACAAGCTGCGTATCCAGTTAAAATGAATCGTGCAATTCCGTAAGTGGACGCATGATGTCGCTGCAGTTCAACGGCGCATGAAGAAGCTGTTAAAGCTAAACATAAGAAAAATGTGATACCACTTGTACACAATAAGAGCAAAAAGTATTGGGACACCTGAATTTTCCTCTCATATGTGGTTATAGCAGAAATTGGGGAATAAATGCTAAACAGGATGTTCAAAAAGCAGATATGAATCTTATGCTCAGGTGTCCACAGACTCAGGTTACTCCAACACTTTCTCTTCAAAAATCAAATAACCAAATAACAATAATGATTTACGTAAATAAAGACAAATATAGCTGTAAAATTTGCAGATACACAACGATTTCAGTATCAGACTAGAAGAGTGGAGGTTATTATAACGCAAATTATCAAAAAGCAGATACAAATCTTACCATAAGGTGTCCACAATCTTTTGTCCATACAGTGTATGCTGACCCCTGTGCCCCTGTGTAATAGTGTGTAGTGTACAAAAGTAAAACCTGACCCCTG
>JAAIIK010000114.1:4963-20061 GCA_014706435.1 Silurus glanis
TCCAGGCCTGCCTCTGGATAGTGTTCTCTTCGACTGGAGGCCACTCTTTGCAGCTGGGGACGGTTTCTCATCAACGCCTTGGGTGGTTCCATGAAATTCCGGAGTAGAACGGGTGCTTTGAGGATGGATTGGACTGTAGTTGATGTCAACAGTCTCCTACACTGACTCAGGAATACAGTTCTCTTCTGATCATCATCACTGTACCCCGCAACACCTGCTACAAATGGACATTCGGTGTAACCCAGATGAGGATGGGTTCCCTCTTGAGTCTGGTTCTCTCAGGGTTTCTTCCTTATGCCATCTCGGGGAGTTTTTCCTTGCCACAGTCGCCACCGGCTTGCTCATCAGGGACAAACTTACTCATAAAGAACATATTCATTTTTAATCACCACATTATCTGTGTAAAGCTGCTTTGAGACAATGTTCATTGTTAAAAGCGCTATACAAATAAAAATGAATTGAATTGAATTCAATAAGGGGCCGGAAAAGTTAAATGTACATATAAGGAACAGCTGGAAGACCAATTTGCAACTTATTAGGTCAATTGGCAACATGACTGGGTATAAAAAGAGCCTCTCAGAGGCTCATAACCGGTGATCTTCGGGCCCTTAGACGGCACTGCATCACATACAGGAATGCTACTGTAATGGAAATCACAACATGGGCTCAGGAATACTTACAGAAAACATTGTCGGTGAACACAATCCACCATGCCTTTCGCCGTTGTCGGCTAAAACTCTATAGGTCAAAAAAGAAGCCATATCTAAACATGATCCAGAAGCGCAGGCATTTTCTCTGGGCCAAGGCTTATTTAAAATGGACTGTGGAAAACTGTTCTGTGGTCAGACGAATCAAAATTTGAAGTTATTTTTGGAAAACTGGGACGCCATGTTATCCGGACTAAAAAGGATAAGGACAACATCTGGAAAGGCACAATCAATGCTGAAAGGTATATCCAAGTTCTAGAACAACATATGCTCCCATTCAGACGTCGTCTCTTTAAGGGAAGACCTTGCATTTTCCAACATGACAATGCCAAACCACATACTGCATCAATTACAACATCATGGCTACGTAGAAGAAGGATCCGGGTACTGAAATGGCCAGCCTGCAGTCCAGATCTTTCACCCATAGAAAACATTTGGCGCATCATAAAGAGGAAGATGTGACAAAAAAGACCTAAGACAGTTGAGCAACTAGAAGCCTTTATTAGACAAGAATGTGACAACATTCCTAAACTTGAGCAAATTGTCTCCTCAGTCCCCAGACCTTTGCAGACTGTTATAAAAAGAAGAGGGGACGCCACACAGTGGTAAACATGGCCTTGTCCCAACTTTTTTGAGATGTGTTGATGCCATGAAATTTAAAATCAACTTATTTTTCCCTTAAAATGATACATTTTTTTTCTTTAAACATTTGATATGTCATCTATGTTGTATTCTAAATAAAATATTGAAATTTGAAACTTCCACATCATTGCCTTCTGTTTTTATTCACAATTTGTTCAGTGTCCCAACTTTTTTGGAATCGGGTTTGTATATGAAAAAGTAATATTTCAAAACGTTTTATATTTTTAAAGAAATGCACTTTTTTAACGGTTTATAATGAAATTATGCTTATGAATATAAAAATTCCTATTTAAAAAAATTTTATTTTAATGATAAAGCTCATTTTCTTGTGAGAAAATGATTTGTCATGTCACCTTTTCCTTCACGTATTGCACATTTAAACGGATGAAATTATTTTTATGAATATGAAAAATAATGTTTTAAGAATAAATATTATCAAAACATGAATGTTATTTTTTTTTCGATTTTTGTTTTAATGAAATGCATTTTTTGACTGTTTTTAAGGAAATTATGCTAATGAATATAAAAATTCATATTTTTTTAATTATTTGTTTTTCGGAAAAAAAATGTTTGTGTAAATATGATTTGTTTTGTCACCTTTTCCTTCATGTATTTAACTTTTTAATGTTTTTTAATTAAATGATGCTTTTGAATTTAAAAAAATCATATTTTTAGAATAACTAATATTTTTATGTAAAAATTAATATTGTTGTAAACATTTGTTGTGTAAATATTTTGTTTTACAGTTTAAAGAATTGCACTTTTTAACGTTTTTCAATGAAATGATTAATATGAATGTCAAAATCTATATTTATAGTATAACTCATTTTATAATAAAAAAATATAGTTATCAAAAGTTGATTTGTCATGTCATTGTTATTGTTATTAGTTTTATATAATTGCACTTTCTAATGTTTTTAAGGAAATTCTGCTTATGAATAAAAAAAAATCATATTTTAAGATATATATTCATGTATTATATTTATACATCTTCTTCTTCTTCTTTCGGCTGCTCCCATTAGGGGTCGCCACAGCGGATCATCTGTCTCCATACCACCCTGTCCTCTACATCTGCCTCTTTTACACCAACTACCTGCATGTCTTCCCTCACCACATCCATGAACCTCCTCCTTGGCCTTCCTCTTTTCCTCCTACCTGGTGGCTCCATCCTCAGCATTCTTCTACCAATATAATTCATGTCCCTCCTCTGCACATGTCCAAACCCTCTCAATCTCGCCTCCCTCACCTTGTCACCAAAACATCCTACATGCGCTGTCCCTCTAATAAACTCATTTCTAATCTTATCCATCCTCGTCACTCCCAACGAAAACCTCAACATCTTCAGCTCTGCTACCTCCAGCTCCACCTCCTGTCTTTTACTCAATGCCACTGTCTCTAATCCATACAACATCGCAGGTCTCACCACAGACCTATAAACTTTCCCTTTCATTTTTGCAGATACCCTACTGTCACAAATCACTCCTGTCACTCTTCTCCACCCACTCCACCCTGCCTGCACTCTTTTCTTCACTTCTCTAACACACTCACCATTACTTTGCACTGTTGACCCCAGGTACCTGAATTCCTCCACCTTCTCCAGCTCTTCTCCCTGCAACCGCACAACTCCACTGCCCTCTCATTCACACACATGTACTCTGTCTTACTCCTACTGAGTTTCATTCCCCTTCTCTCCAGCGCATATCTCCACCTCTCCAGGCTCTTCTCAACCTGCTCCCTACTCTCACAACAAATCACAATATCATCCGCAAACATCATAGTCCAGGGAGACTCCTGTCTGACCTCGTCCGTCAACCTGTCCATCACCACTGCAAACAGGAAAGGGCTCAGGGCCGATCCCTGATGCAGTCCAACCTTCACCCTGAACCGGTCTGTCGTTCCTACTGCACACTTCACTGCCGTCACACTGTCCTCATACATGTCCTGCACCACCCTCACATACTTCTCTGACACACCTGACTTCCTCATACAATACCACAACTCCTCTCTTGGCACCCTGTCGTACGCTTTCTCTAAATCCACAAATACACAATGCAATTCCTTCTGCCCTTCTCTATACTTCTCCATCAACATTCTTAAAGCAAATAAGGCATCTGTGGTGCTCTTCCTCGGCATGAAACCATACTGTTGCTCACAGATGGTCACCTCTTCTCTCAGCCTGGCTTCCACTACTCTTTCCCATAACTTCATGGTGTGACTGATCAACTTAATTCCCCTGTAGTTACTGCAAGACTGCACATCTCCTTTATGCTTAAAGATCGGTACCAGCACACTTCTTCTCCATTCCTCAGGCATCTTCTCACCTTCCAAAATCCTGTTAAACAATCTGGTCAAAATCTCCACTGCCATCTCTCCTAAACATCTCCACGCTTCTACCGGTATGTCATCTGGTCCAACCGACTTTCCACTCTTCATCCTCTTAATCGCTGCTCTCACTTCCTCCTTACTAATCCTATCCACTTCCTGCTTCACCAACTCCACATCATCCAACCTTCTCTCTCTCTGATTTTCCTCATTCATCAGCTGCTCAAAATACTCCCTCCACCTTCTCAACACACTCTCCTCACTAGTCAACACATTTCCCTCTCCATCCTTTACTGCTCTAACTTGCAGTACATCCTTCCCAGCTCGGTCCCTCTGCCTGGCCAATCGGTACAAATCCTTTTCTCCTTCCTTAGTGTCCAACCTCTCATACAGCTCCTCATATGCCTTTTCCTTGGCTTTCGCCACATCCCTCTTAACCTGCTGCCGCATCTCCTTGTACTCCTGCCTACTTTTCTCATCACTCTGTCTATCCCACTTCTGTTTTGCCAACCTCTTTCTCCTTATGCTCTCCTGCACTTCCTCATTCCACCACCACGTCTCCTTGTCTTGCTTTCTATTTCCAGATGTTACACCAAGTACTTTTCTAGCTGCCTCCCTCATCACTCCTGCAGTAGTTGCCCAATCATCCAACACATCCTTAACACCACCGAGCCCCTGTCTGACCTCTTCCCTGAACCTCACACTACACTCTTCCTCCTTCAGTTTCCACCATCTTATTCTTCTTTCAGTCCTCACTCGCCTCCTCTTCTTCTTCGCCTCCAAAACCATCCTACAGACCACCATCCGATGCTGTCTAGCTACACTGTCCCCTGCCAACACCTTACAGTCTCCAATCTCCTTTAGGTTGCATCTCCTGCATAGCACATAGTCCACCTGTGTGCACCTTCCTCCACCCTTTTACGTCACCCTATGATCCTCCTTCTTCTTAAAATAAGTGTTCACCACTGCCATTTCCATCCTTTTAGCAAAATCCACCACCATCTGCCCTTCCACATTCCTCTCCTTAAAACCATACCTACCCATCACCTCCTCATCACCTCTGTTCCCTTCACCTACATGCCCATTAAAGTCTGCCCCAATCACCAATCGTTCTTTCCTAGGTACACCATCTACCACTTCATCTAATTCACTCCAGAATCTTTCCTTCTCCTCCATCTCACAGCCAACTTGTGGAGCATAGGCACTGATGACATTTATCATCATCCCTTCAACTTCCACCTTCACGATCATCACCCTATCAGAAACTCTCTTCACCTCCACTACACTCTTACTGTACTCTTCCTTCAGAATCACCCCTACACCATTTCTCTTTCCATCCACACCATGATAAAACAGTTTAAATCCACCTCCAATGCTCCTGGCCTTACTCCCTTTCCACTTGGTCTCCTGAACACACAGCATATCTACTTTTCTCCTCTCCATCATATCAGCTACCTCTCTCCCTTTACCCGTCATAGTACCAACATTTAAAGTACCAACCCGAACCTCCACTCTCCTACACTGCTCCTTTCCCTGCCGTCTCTGTAGACGTCTTCCTCCTCTCCTTCTCCTCCTTCGGCCAACAGTAGCCCAATTTCCACCGGTACCCTGTCGGCTAACGATACCTGTGGCGGTCGTTGTTAACCCGGGCCTCGACTGATCCGGTATGAAATTCTCATTTGTGATCCGCATGTTTGATTTGGCACATGTTTTACGCTGGATGCCCTTCCTAACGCAACCCTCCCCATTTACCCGGGCTTGGGACCGGCACTAAGAGTGCACTGGCTTGTGCATCCATAATGGCTGGGTTCATGTATTATATTTATACATAAAAAGTAATATTGTTGTAAACATGTCGTGTAATTTTTCGAACAAATCTAATTTGTATGAAAAAAGTAATATTTTTGTCAAAACATGATTTTTCATGTCACCTTTTCGTTCACGTATTGGGCTTTTTAACAAATTTTTATAAAATTCAGCCTAAGAATATAAAAATTCATATTTTAAGAATAACTATCATATTTTTTTTTTTGTAATATTTTTGTCAAAACATTATTTGTCCTCTCACATTTTCATTCAAGCATTGCACTTTTTTTTTTTTTTACCAGATTTTAATTAAATTAATTTTAGGAATATAAAAATTTTAACAATAACTATCATTTAAAAAAAAAAAAAAAGTAATATTGTTGACATCATGATAATATATACCTTTATTTGTCCCACAGTGGGGACATTTCTCTGTTACAGCAGCAAAGAAAAACAAATGATATCTCGTCACTTTTTTTGTTTTCAGAATTGCACTTTTTAACGATTTTAATTAAATTCTGCTTACGATGAAAAAAAAAAACATATTTTAATAAATATCATGTTTTTCTGAAAAAAGACATTTCAGTCCAATATGATTTGTCATGTCACCTTTTTGTTCACGTATTGCCTTTTGAAATGGTTTTAAATGAAATTATTATTTTGAATAAGATCATATTTTTATGAAAAAAGTAAAAATACCAAGACATTAATTGTCATGTCACTTTTTTCATATTTTGTTTTGAAAAAATTGTCACTTTATAAATATATATATATATATATATTTATGGTTCATAACTTTTATAACTGTCTTTTGGCGTCTCCCGTTAGGGGTCGCCACAGCGGATCCTCCGCATGTTTGATTTGGCACATGTTTTTACGCTGGATGCCCTTCCTAACACAACCCTCCCCAATTTATCCGGGCTTGGGACCGGCACTGAAAGTGGCTGGGGTTGGTTCCCTGACCGGGGATCGAACCCGGGCCGCAGCGGTGAGAGCGCCACATCCTAACTACTAGACCACCAGGGAACCCGGTTCATAACTTTTATAATTTTTTTTATTTTATATTTTTGTCAAAGCATGGTTTGTTTTGTCATATCTCGTAATAAGCATATAAAAGTATTGTGGTAAAGTAAATGCTGTATGTGTTTTTTTTTACAGTGTTGAACAGTTTTACATGAAATTTATATTTTCATAATAACTAATATTTTTTGGAAAAAGTCATATTTTTGTCAAAACATGATTTGTTATGACATATTTTATAATAAACATGTAAAAGAATCGTGGTCAAGTGCATGATCTATGTGCAAGTTAGCATTGGTTCGAAAAACCGTTTTACTTTCGTGCTACGAGGTTGAGACTTGCGGAATCGCATTTTCAGCTTTTCCTAAGAAGTTCACTCTTGACAGCACCTACACAGCTTTGCCAAACATGAGCAGTTGATACATTTGTAATAAAATATTACTTTCTAAAGCATATTTATTCACTTTTTACAGTTTTTAACAGTTTTTAACAGTTTAACATGATTTGTTATATTTCATCATAAACATGTAAAAGAATCGTTGTCAAATGCATGCTGTATGTGCAGTTTTTTTTTTTATTGCAGTGCCTAAGAAGCTGAAATGTAACAGCACATACACCGCTTTGCCAAACAAACGCTGTTAGAATGTTTGATGATTTATGACTTTGTGACATTTTTGTTCACTTTTTGCAATTTGAACAGATTTTCATTAAATTATGATTATGAATATGAAAATGAATATTTTCATAATAACTATCATTTTTATAAAAAATTTCATATTTTTGACAAAACATGATTTGATATGTTTTATTTCACTATAAACATGTAAATGTATCCTGGTAAATGGTGTATCGTGGTGCATGCTTTATGTTCAAATATGTTTTTGCTCCATAAACTGCTTTCCTTTCGTCCTACGAGGCATTATCAGCCCCATAAAAGTTCATTACCAACAGCACTTTAAAAAAAAAAAAATTTATGAATTATGATTTTTTAAACCATTTTCATTCATTTTTGGCATTTATTTTTATACTTTTTTTTTATGATATTATGATTATTAATATGAACATTTATTTTTTATAATAACTATTGTCTTTTTATTACAAAAGTCAAAACATGATTTGTTACATCATATCTCATCATAAACATGTAAATGTTTCGTGGTCAAGTGCAGCATTTACACGGCTTTGCCAAACATGAGCTGTGGATGACCATTCATTTTTCACAGTTTATCAAGAAATTATGTAATGAATGTGAAGATTATTTATTTTGTCATATATATAGTCATATTTCTGTCAAAACATGATTTTTTTAGGTAAGCTTTTCGATTTACTTTTTGCATTTTTTAACAGTTTTTCAAGAAATTATGCTTATGACTAAGTTTAATATTTTTATAAATAGTCAAATTTGTATCAAACATGATTTATGTCAAAGCTGAACATGACGTTGCATGTTTTAAATATTTTTCATTAAATTCTGTTTATGAATATTAAAAGACATAACTAAGATAACTATCATATTTTTATGAAAAGTCATATTTCTGACCAAACATATTTTCTAATTACTTTTCCTTTCACTGTCATGAAATTATGATTATGAATATGACAATTCATATTTTAACAATAAAAAAGTTCCATGTCATCTTTTTAGTTCCGTGTTAATGTATTGCACTTTTCAACAGTTTTTCCTGAAATTATGCTCATGAATTAGAAAATTTAAGCTGCTTTGAGACAATGTTCATTGTTAAAAGTGCTATACAAATAAAAATGAATTGAATTGAACTGAATAATAACAAATTTTTTTTGGAACAAAGGCATAATTTTTGTCAAAAGATTTAACTTTTTTGTTTGTCATTTTGTTATTGCACATTTAAAAAAAATCTAATTATGCTTATGAATAAGAAAATTCACTTTTTAGTATTATATTTTTATGAGAAAAGACTTTTTACACTTTTTAACAGGTTTTTCTGAAATAATGAAAATATATTTTTGTCAAAACATGATATTCAGCTTTTTTGTTGAATTATGCCTTTTAAGAGTTAATGTTAATTAATTTGAAATTTTTCATTTTATATATTCATAATAGCTATAAAATTATTTATGAAAAAAGGGCATTTTTTTATCAAAACGTTACTGTTTTCATTTGTTGTTTACTTAAAGCACATTTTAACGCATTTTCATGAGATTATGCATAAGAACTGAAAATTTTCATAATTAATATACTTTTAATGGTCATTTTTTTCAAAACAGGATTTGTCATTACACAAGTTTTGTTCATTTTTTAATGGTTTTGCATAGAATTTGTAGAAAATGTTAATTAATATTTTCATAATTATCATATTTTTATTTAAGAAGTCATTTTTATCAAACCTTTGTCATGTCAAGTTTTAGTTTTTCGGTCAAATATTGCACTGCTTAATGATTTTTCATGAAATAATTCTTATAAAGTTGAAAATTCATATTTTAATAATATATGTTTATGACAAAGTTATATTTTTGACAAAAGAAGATTTGATGTGTCTTATTTCATCATAAACATATAAATGTATTGTGGTCAAGTGCATGCTGTAAGTGCAAATATGATTTTGATCGAAAAACCTCTTTCCTTTCGTCCTACGAGGCTGAGACTTGCAGAAAATTCAACCAATACATCTAAGCAGACAAAAAAAACAAATACTGGCGCTATCAGCGCATCATCAAAACAGATGCTATGGAATTTGCTAGTTTTGTTCATGATTAGGTTTGAAAAGCAATAAATTATATTTCTGTGTTTATACTCCCATCTACAGAATACAGTACATCTTTTTTTTACTACTATAATCAATCAAACTGCTAATATAAGGGCCCTAAAAATTATTACCTCATGAGAAAATAGATATATTCTCATAAGTAAACCACTCTGTGCTGGAAGATCTGTCCTAGTTGAATTTGAAAAGATCTTTATATTATTCTTACATCTTCTACAACAGTTTGCTTTCAATGACAGCTAATTTCAGTATAAAGAACAGACCCTGGTGAAGATTCATGTAAGCATGGTGTTCTGAAGTAATGAATGGCATTCTGGTTGGAGCTATTAAAGTTTGGATTTTAAGTAGTAATGATTTATATTTTGTTAACTAATTTTACAAATCATATTTCAGAATAGGAAGAATGAGAATAAGATAATATTTACTTTTTTAATAATTAACAGTTTAGTAATGTTTCCTTTTTTTTGTATGTAACCATTTTATTAACTACTTTCTATTATTTACTTTTATTTGAATTTACTTTCTTGTATAGAATTTATAAAATGTACTTTAAAGGAGCAAGAAAATGTATTGTTTTTGCAATATGTAATATACATATAGAATATACATAGTTAAAATAAAAAGAAAAGTAAAAAATATATATATATATATCTTTAAAAATTAAACCATATTTTTAAAAAGTGAATTTAAATGTTTGTTCCGTGAGTAGATGGTTTTGGTAGACAGGTCCAGAGACACACATAACTCAAATTCACAGATGAACTTTTAATATGCATTTGTTATTCCCTGCAAACAATGATAATGACAAAGCTATATAATAAAAATCCATTATGGTAAAACATTTAGATTGATGTTAAGACTCTGCAAAAACAAAGCATGCTTAAACCTGTGTTAAAGGATATAACCCTTTTTCTTTTTAAATTGCATAGAAGATAAAAAACAGTTTTAATAACAAACCAATTCTAGACTTGTAAGAAACTACTTAAATCAGCAATCTGGAACCATGTCCACCCAGAAAAATATATTTTATTTGTTTCTCATTGTAAACATATTCTGTTCAGTTGTTACACTACAAAAGCATGCAATTTAATATGATTTACATTATGACAATCTTACATGCCATAAAATGTTAGTCTGAACCCTGTTCTTTATATCCAGTGTTATTCACCAATATGGATGAGCCTTCCTATTTTAATCCCTAGAGAAAAGAAAGAAAAAGTCAATTAAAATACAGTACAAGATATGAAAAACAACCCATAAAACAAATCTCAAGTACAACCCAAAATCCATGTGTGTATGCTGTGTAAAATATAACTATAAACAGAATGCAATGATTTGCAAATCTCATGAATCCATATTTTATGCACAATAAACATCGAAATCATATCAAATGTTTTATCCTAGGAAATGTAACATTTAGGAAAAAGGAAAAAAATAGATACTTTGGAATTTGATGGCAGCAATGAGTCTGAGAAAAGTAGGGTTGGGATAAATAATTTATGCCCATGATCTTCAGGCGGCACTACATTAAAACTAATTAAATCTGTAAGGGAAATCACTGCATGGGTTCAGAAGCAGCTGCAGAAATAGTGGAGATAATGTCTATGATTCAAGTTAAGTTCTCCTATTTTTTTGGTTAATGGTTTTCAAAATCAAAAGTGGTATCATGGGGCCTAATGCCCAAATGCCTAAAGCCTGAATGTTTTATTATTAATAAAGCACATCAAAATATTTTATGGAAAAAAAAAAAAAAAAGATTTTATTTGTTTATAGTGTGTATTGTGGGTAAACCAAGTGAACAATGTCTCTAGGTTACGTATATAACCCTAGTTCCCCGAGGAAACGAGACGCTGCGTTGTAACGCTTTGGGGACGCCCCTGCGTTGTCCACGCTCTGAACCACGTGTGAAATCTGGCCAATAGGCAAGACGTGACGTCATCGGCAGGCGACGTCACATCAGCCAGGAAGCTACAAAATGGCTGTGCGGTGGTAGCGACATTAGCTTCTGCAAAGAGAGAAGGTAAGCGCCGCAGGGACGCAGGGAATGTGGCACGGAGACGCAGCGTCTCGTTCCCTCTGGGAAATAGGGTTACATACGTAACCTGGAGACGTTCCCCATTTGGGAACTTCGAGCTGCGTCGTAACACTTTGGGAACGAGGGTCCAATCACGCCACACTGACCAGCCCGGAGTGGCTCTAAGGTCGAGGTCATAGAACCTGACGAAGGTCAGCGGGGTGGACCAACCCGCAGCGTCACAAATGCCCTGGAGTGACACTCCAGCGGACCAGGCCGTAGAGGACGCCACACTCCGGGTGGAGTGAGCCCTGACCCCAAGTGGAGTGGGGAGGCCAGAGGACTCGTGAACCGACTGGATGGCATCGACTACCCACCTGCTTAATGTCTGCTTATTGGCCGGGAAACCATTCCTATTAGGGCCATAACAGACGAACAGCTGCTTCGACTTCCTCCATGGACTCGTCCTGTGGAGGTAAGTGTCCAGTGACACGGACACAGCCTGCAGATCCCCGATCCTCTTCAGGAAAGAAAAAGCCAAGAGAAAGGCAGTCTTGACCGACAGGTACCTAAGGGCCACTTCGGCCAAGGGCTCAAAGGGGGTTTTGGATAGAGCCGTCAATACAACTGCCAAGTCCCAGACAAGCACTCTGGGTCGCGTCCCGGGCCTCAGCCTCCGGGCGCTGCGGAGGAAACATGTCACCAGAGGGTGCCTACCCATCGACTGCCCCGTAGGCGGGGTGATATTTGCCACGATGGCGGACACGTAAATCTTCAGGGTTGAACGGGTTAAGCCTGTGGCAAACTGTTCCTGTGAGAACTCCAGAACTGAACCAATTGGGCAGTTAACTGGGTCTAAGTCATGGTGCTCACACCATGAGGTGAACAGCCGCCACCGTGCGGCGTACGACCTCCTCATGGAGGGAGCTCTGGAATGGAGTAGGGTCTCTACTATCTCGGTAGAGAGACCAGCTGCTACGAACTGTGCCCCCTTAGGGGCCACAGCCATAGCTTCCACAACTCCGGGCGGGGCTGAACCAGGGTTCCGCCCGCCTGCGAGAGGAGATCCCACCTGGGAGGAATTTCCCACGGAGAGCCCTCGAGCAGGGATACCAGGTAAGCAAACCATGGCATCTTGATGCCGAACTTCCTGGTGCTCTGAATGAGCCAAAATCAACCAATCGTCGATACAATTCAAAATGCGGATGCCCTGGAGCTGCAGCGGGGTCAGTGCTGCGTTCACGCACTTTGTGAAGGTACGGGGTGAGAGTGCTAGGCCGAACGGGAGGACCGATATTGGTAAGCTTCGCCCCGAAAGCAACCTCAGGAACCACCTGTGTGCGGGAAGGATGGCCACGTAGGAGCATGCGTCCTTCAGATCTAATGTGACAAACCAGTCCTTGTACTTGATCTGAGACACGACCTCTTTGGGAGTGAGCGTCCTGAACCCAAGCCTCATAAGTGAGCGGTTCAAGGAGCGGAGATCTAGAATGGGACGCAACCTGCCATCCTTCTTCGGAACAACGAAGTACGGGCTGTAGTAGCCTGAATCTCTGACCGGGGGGGGGGACGACCACCTCGATGGCCCGCTTCCTCAGGAGAGTGTGCACCTCCTGTTCCAGGACCAGAGCCTGCTGGGGTCCCACCAGGGTGGGACACATCCCGTTGAACCGGGGAGGAGAAGACGCAAACTGAATCGCGTAGCCCTTCTCTACAGTACGCAGGACCCACCGAGAGACTTCTGGCAGCCCTCCCAGACCTCCCAAAGTTCCACAGGGGAACCAACCCCTCAGGGCTGGCCTCTGACCCACTCAGAGCACCTCTCCAGCCGACAACACCTCCTGAGAGGTGGCGGATCTCCCCCATCCGCAGCGATCTTTCGGGTGGAAATACGGGGAACAAACCTCTGGAGGGAAGCTGCGCCCTGAAACACGTCCTGTGGCAGGGCTGACAAACCGGCCTCCTGGTGGTGCCGGGGAGGGACAGGCACCATAGCATGAGGTGTACACCACCCTCCAAGATGTAAGCCGTCAGGACTTATGCACCATGGCCCGTTTATTAGAGGCAAGGACGATCCTCAGGTCGGCCAGCCCCTCCTTGGGTTCTTGTTCCGGGCTACGTGGTGCCCGGACGCACCAGGCCGAGGCTGCCGCCGAGCAGCCCCACTGGAGCGGCGGGGAAGTACCACTGAAACACCGCCGCCGTCTCCTGAACGTTGGAACGTTGGGAAAAGCACATGCTGCATACAGGTCTCCCAGGACCCGGACACCTCGGTGTGCAGATAACACACACAAAGCAATTACCTGAACGAGCAGAAGCGAATGTCGCTACCACCACACAGCCATTTTGTAGCTTCCTGGTTTACGCGACGTCGCCTGCCAATGACGTCACGTCTTGCCTATTTCACACGTGGTTCAGAGCGTGGACAACGCAGGGGCGTTCCCAAAGCGTTACGACACAGCTCAAAGCTCCCGAATAGGGAACAATAAATATTCAGCTACATCTTCAATATTTTCAGATATTAATACACTAACATTTTGCTGAGATACTTTAAAGTTCTGAAGACATTCCAGTGCTGTACTGTTATCTACATCTGAAATTACAAGATAAATAACAACAATGGCCAAATTCTTCCATTGTATTAGCAACTGCCATCTCTCAAACACAACTCCACTGTCATCATTGTTCAGTTACAGTAATTTTTTACTAGTGGAATAGTGCTACCAGTAATGATAAATAACTATAAAAAAATGTTTGTTATAATCTCAGGTCATTATTGTCTGAACTTACGAACTTAATGAACAAATTGTATTTCTTCCTATTTTTAAATTCTAGTTTATAACAGGGTTTTTTATTTCAACAGGTAGTGGGCGTCACTGTGGGTAAAGAGTAAAGAGAAATTGTAAAATGTTGAAATTCAAACCATATTTTAAAAGGTTATATAACATGATAAAACTTTGTTGATGGTTTTGGTTACCAGTTTCAGGGACACATAAAATTTAAACTTTTAATATGTATTTGTTATTCACTGCAAACAATGATAATGACAAAGCCATATAATAAAGATCATTGATGTTAACACACTGGTAAAATGCCCTTTGACAGAATCCCATTCTGTCAAAGGGCATTTTACCAGTGTGTTAACATCAATGATTTTACACAATGATAACCCACACAATGAAAAAATTAATCACACCAGAGACTGGAAATTGGAAACAATTGGACATTTGGAAATAAAAAACAAAATGGCCTTGGTTCTTTTTTCTTTTTACCTGATCCCCAGTATATATAAAGTCAAGTCAAGAAGTTTTTATTGTCATTTTAGCCATATATAGCTGACGCAGTACACAGTGAAATGAAACAACGTTCCTCTAGAACCCTGGTGCTACATAAAACAGCATAAATCTACATAACAGAAAACACAGAGCTCAGGACTAGCAAGTGTCCTCGCCACATAAAGTGCATTGTGTGCAACCTGGTGCAAACAGTGCAAGACAGACAGTGCAAAGACGACACAAGACAACACATGACAGATTATGACAAATACACAAAACACAAAATAACGCCGCCAGTAAACCTGTTGTATATCACACAGTGCGGTGTGTAAAAGAGAACTGAGTATGGGAGTGAACATTGTAATTAAACAAAAATGTAAACAAAATGCAATAGCAGCAGTTAAAAAGATGTCCAAAAACAGCATGTAAACAGTTTGTAGTAATGAGGTGATATAATATGGGCATGGTTGTGTGAAGTGAGTACAATTGTGTGTTTGAGGTTGTACAGATCAGTCACATCAGTTTGTGTGTGTGTGTGTGTGTGTGTGTGTGTGTGTGTGTGTGTGTGTGT
>JAAIIK010000114.1:25577-56452 GCA_014706435.1 Silurus glanis
TCTCGCCTCCAAGTCCCTCCGACGGCGACGTCTCGCCTCCAAGTCCCTCCGACGACGACGTCTCGCCTCCAAGTTCCCCAGAACGCGCCGTCACGCCCCCAAGTTCCCAGAACGCGCCGTCATGCCTCCAAGTTCCCCCGAAAGCACCGTCATACCCCAAGGTCGCACGGCCTCTGGACTCCCCCGTGGGTGTCGCGCGGTCTCTGAACTCCACCGTGGCCGTCGCACGGCCTCTGAGCCCCGCCCTGCCCATTGCACGGCCTCTGAACCTCGCCGCTGGCATCACACGGCCTCTGGACTCCGCCGTGGGCGTCGCACGGCCTTTGAATCCCGCCATGGGCGTCGCTCGGCCCCTGATCTCCACCGAGGGCGCCTCTCCGCCTCGATCCTTCCCGAATATTCCCGGTTTCTGGGCGGCTCCTTCGACCCTGGACGATTCACGGGACCTTCTTCGGAGTGCCCTGGCCCGCCTGGTGTGGGTCGTTTTGGGGCGTCAGGTGCCGCCCCTGGAGGGGGGAAATGTCAGGGATCCACCTGCCACGCCCCCTGAGTAGCTGTCGTGCTGCCTCGCTCTGCCGCTCCCGGCATTAACAAGAGACAGGTGTCTCTCATTACTGATTTCCCCATATAAACAGTTTCCATCTCACTTGTGTCAAGCCTACTTTATGGCTACGGACACCAACCTATTTCGAGACTGCCAGCATTCGCCGCTGGTTCCGTGGATTGCTCCCATGGATTACTATCCTTCCGAGGTTTACTTTCCCTTCCGTGGATTACACTCCTTCCGTGGATTACTCGTTTCATGGATCATACCAGTTTCGAGGATTATACAGGTTTTACGGACTCAACCCGCGTTACGGTTTGTGACTCTCTCTGACTCTATGTTGTGCTCTGTTTCCTTAAATAAACATGATAGAGATACTCCTGCTTCTGGTTCGTGGTCCGTACCCTGACAGTACCATGGTGGATTGGATTTTGGTGCTGATTTGAAAATTGGCAAATGCTAAAAAAAAAAATAATAATTTTTTGGAGCAGTTTATAATTTTTTTTTATATCTGAATAAGGAAACGATGTTGCGAATAAATGTGTGTTGCATTGAAGGTTTTCATTTCGCCTCTTTTTTACAAATATTTTTAATAAAAATTGTCAAACAGAAATGCGTGCTGCATTAATCACACATTAAGAAAATTAGAGCCATTGAAATACATTTGAGCTAACGCGTTATTAACGTGTTAATTTAGACAGCCCTAATATTCATATTTGTTGTCTATTAAGATTTATTGAAAACTGAGTATTTTATCAAAATACTATAAATAATACTATTAATCACCATCTGCACATGCAGACGGTGTCTATAATCTACATTATAGAAAGAAAATAAATACTAACAATTGGATTATATAGATGTATCAAATTCATTGTTTTCTTTCAAATTAACGAATTTGAAAGTGGCCTTCTATGAACCCTGATCTGTTTTTAAACCAAGTTTTTAATCAAAACCCATTTACTTCCATTCGATTTTTTCCCATTGAATTTTGCATTCGAATTTTGCCATCAGAAAAAAAAAGAAAAATTTAAACTTTGCTGAGTGCAGACATACTGACAATTTGTTGATGAGTGCTTATAATGATATTATGCCATAAGCAAGTCATTTTCAAGGTAATATTGTAGTGGTTGTTGATGTGCGGTATGTTTGCAAAGCTGAATCTCAGACAGCAGCATTTATTCTCTCACTCTCACACAAAAATATTCGCTTTGGCGAAAGGATGCCTGAACCTGGAGGATTGAATCTGATCCACTTTAAAACCAACGCAAATTCAAAAATTAGGCAAATCTTCTTTTTAAAAAGATAACAGTCACACTGAAGTAGAAACTGGCAAAGTTTCTTCTTTTTTGTTTTAGTAATTAAGCTAAGTTTGCCCTCCTTTCACATTTTTTGAAATCACTATATTGTTATAATTTTAAAAGATCACAAAGTCTTACCTTGGCTATGAGGAAATTATTTATTTAGTTGTTCAGTTACTTCCACTAGCCCACTGACTGGATCCTGGAAGGCACTGGACAACTCATCACCACCTGACATACACAACATACAGAACTCATGTCATCAGAGATACTAAGATGTGTTTAACAATTTAAGAAATACCATGCTAATACTGAAATAAATATTAATACCCAACCTGTAGGCATGTACTGATGTTTTGATACTGTATATTTTGTGTTTCTAGAAAATCACCAACTGACACGAGTGTAAAATTATGTTTGGAGATGATTTGCATATGCTTTCTGAGTAATTAATGTGAAAATGACTTACATAGATTCGTTTAATAATTTGACAATTGCTAGGAAACTACTTGTTGGTCTTGTACAGTCAGTTTGTAAGCATTCAGTTGTAAGCAAATATAGTAAAACATTATAAGTAAAGTATGTATTGCATTATAGATTAGGAAATTTAAGTAAAGTGTTAAGTATGCAGTTAAAGATGAGAATTTCCTCATCTATAACTGCATACCCAGATCAGGCATAACATTATGATATTATAACATTATGACAGGTGAAAGTGAAAAACACTATCTCTTCATCATGGCACCTGTTAGTAGGTGGAATATATCAGGCAGCAAGTGAACATTTTGTCCTCATAGTTGATGCGTTAGAAGCAGGAAAAATGGGTGAGTGTAAGGATTTGAGCGAGTTTGAAAAGGGCCAAATTGTGACGTCTAGACGTCTGGGTCAGAGAATCTCCAAAACCGCAGCTCTTGTGGGCTGTTCCTGGTCTGCAGTGGTCAGTGACAGTGGTGAACTGCTGACAGGGTCTTGGGCAGCTGAGGCTCACTGATGCACAAGTGGAGCAAAGGTTGGACCGTGTGGCCCGATCCAGCAGACGAGCTCCTGTAGCTCCAATTAATGCTGTTAATGCTCAACAGGTCAAGACTGTTTTGGCAGCAAAAGAGGGACACAATATTAGTCAGGTGGCCATAATGTTATGCCTGATTGGTGGCTATAATGTATTGCCTGATCTGTGTACTTAAATGTGTTAAAACTTTGATTACATTTTAGATTAAATAAACAATTTTGAGCAATGCATTCTGTGCAGCAGCCTGCCAGAAGTCTTAACCAAAAGTATGATAAATTATGGATGGATTATTTAAAATAGTGCCCTCAAATTTTTCATTGCCATTACAATTCTTTTATTATTGTTTTTTGTTTTGTTTTATTTATTTATTTATTTTTTTACATAAAACAACCATATGATATAAAAATTCAACAATGGAATATGTTTATGAATATGATAATTATGTTGATACGTACAGTGCATAATCGGTCTGAAAATTGGTTCCAGCATAATTTGATGAAAAACATTGAACTTGTAAGCCTCATACAACACATTATTTGATAAATGCAAACTGTAAACTAATAAATTGATAGACATTCCTCCCTGTGTTTAAATAATGCATCTTTATGGAAGCAGACATAAAGAAACTAGGATGTTTCTAGTCTATTTAGTTCCATGCTGCCTCTAGTGTGTTACCAAGTGGTCGCCCATGTTTTAAAAGACAAAGAATTAAAGTTCTTTTAAGAAAAACAAATCATGAATTGCAGATCAAAGCCCTTGTGAAAAAGATCAGCTGAACCCTGATATTTATTACAGTTTTTATCAAGTTTGCTTTTGGATATGGGACTCGGATATACATAATATTATAAACAATGACAGCATATGACAACTGCAACTTTTGTCCATGTGTAACTCCATCAGGGTTAATAATGTATTCCAAAACTTTGATTTTTAAAATGTGAAATTTACTCTTCTTTAATGAAGTGCTTTTTTCTAGAAGGTGAAACAGAGCCCGTATGACACAGGTTGAAGAAAGATTTCCTTAGACAGTGACTATATTCAAATGTAATCTTTGACAATTACAGCCTTGCCAAGCATATGCGTTTCACATCATTAATAAGACACGGTAATACTGGACTTTTCTTCAATATTGACTTATCTAAACACAAATTCATACCTTGCTAAAATTGATTGGGGTGTGGTAGCCTTATTATACGCTATTTCTTATAGAAATATTGAGTTTAAATGATCAATGCATTGAGTAATTAAGCTTGAATTAAAAGTATATTTACAGTTCTCCTTAGTTTGCAAGAAATATGTAATGGATATACAATGAAGACATTGACCTGCCACCAGCTTTGTGACCTTAAAACATTCTGACTAATTTGCAAAAGTATGAAAACATTCAGCACCTGACAGCATCTCCCAGAAGACTAAAAAACTTATTCTAGGTCATCAGAGAACAATAAAGGGTTACAGTCATTCACACTGAAGGGGCAGAGGTGGAACATGTGACCAGCTTTGAGTACCTAAGAGTCCATATTTCTGAGGACTTTTCCTGGGCACTCAACTCCTCCACCCTGATAGAAAAAAAAGCAACTTTACATTCTTAGGAAAATAAGGAAAGCTCAGCAATCCCCCATCATCCTGCTAAACTTTTCAAAGGAGTCTTCCCTCTAGCACTAGCGGTTTAAAAAAGTTTCTTCCTATCAGCTGTCAGCCTATTGAACTCTGAACTCAGATGCTGAAGTGTACCCTTATGCATCCTGATTCTGAACATCAAAATATACATTTTACTGTATGCTTTCCACAAAAAACCCAAACAAATAGAAAAAGCATTTACCGTGCATTATTAACGCTGTTTTCACTCTTCATTTGCACTACTATGTTACATACCTTATAGTTAATTCTCAACTTGCCTCGTTATGTGATCTCTGTATAGTCATCTGATAGTCACTGATCATCTTTACCTCATTTCTCTGCATAATAAATATCTATATTTGTCATGTCAAATGACCTTTGACCAAATGATAGTGACCAAAAGGGTGAAGGTAAAAATTGGTATTGACTATTGATACTGTCAGTGTGCCAATTTTCACATTTTAAGTTTTAAGGGCCTTTGATATAGAACAATAATAATAAACCAATCACCCCAAAAAGTGCATATGCACCCATAGTGTTTGGCTCCATACAATACTAAACCAATTCCAAAAATATTTCGGATGCTGTTCAAAGTCTAAATAAAAAGCAGAATGCAATAATTTGTTGCAGATCTCATAAACCCACATTTTATTCACAAAAGAACATAGAAAACATAAAATATTTGAATTAAGAAACTGTATAAAATCTAAATTAAAATGTAATATTTAGAATTTGATGGAAACACGTCTGAAAAAACTTATACCACTTCTTCTTCTATTGGCTTCTCCCATTAAGGGTCGCAACAGCGGCTCATCCGTCTCCATACCCCCCTGTCCTGTACATCTGCCTTCTCAACCCAACTACCTGCATGTCTTCCCTCACCACATCCATAAACCGCCTCCTCGGTCTTCCTCTTTTCCTCCTTCCTGGTGGTTCCATCCTTAGCATTCTCCTACCGGTATACCCCATGTCCCTCCTCTGCACATGTCCAAACCATCTCAATCTCGCCTTCCTCACCTTGTCTCCAAAACGTCCTAGATGTGCTGTCCCTCTAATAAACTCATTTATAATCCTGTCCATCCTGTCCAATACCACAACTCCTCTCTCGGCACCCTGTCGTACGCTTTGGCTAAATCCACAAACACACAATGCAACTCCTTCTATACTTCTCTATCAACATTCTCAAAGCAAATAATGTGTCTGGTGCTCTTCCTCGGCATAAAACCATACTGTTGATAGTCACCTCTTCTCTCAGCCTGGCTTCCACTACTCTTTCCCATGGACTCAGGACTTTTTGACTCAGGACCGCAACATCGTATATCTGCAATAAATGGACATTCTGTGCAACACAGACGAGGATGGGTTCCCTCTTGAGTCTGGTTCCTCTCAAGGTTTCTTCCTTATTCCATCTCGGGGAGTTTTTCCTTGCCACAGTCGCCACCGGCTTGCTCATCAGGGACAAACTTACTTATAAAGAACATATTCATTTTTTATCACCACATTATCTGTGTAAAGCTGCTTTGAGACAATGTTCATTGTTAAAAGCGCTATACAAATAAAATTGAATTGAATTTCCCATAACTTCATGGTGTGACTGATCAACTTTATTCCCCTGTAGTTACTGCAGGTCTGCACATCTCCCTTATTCTTAAAGATCGGTACCAGCACACTCCTTCTCCATTCCTCAGGCATCCTCTCACCTTCCAAAATCCTGTTAAACAATCTTGTTAAAAACTCCACTGCCATCTCTCCTAAACATCTCCATGCTTCTACCGGTATGCCATCTGGTCCAACTGACTTTCCACTCTTCATCCTCTTAATTGCTGCGCTCACTTCCTCCTTGCTAATCCTATCCACTTCCTGCTTCATCTCCACACCATCCAACCTTCTCTCTCTCATTTTCCTCGTTCATCAGCTGCTCAAAACACTCCCTCCATGTTCTCAACACACTCTCCTCACTAGTCAACACATTTTCATCTCCATCCTTTGGTGCTCTAACTTGCAGCACATCCTTCCCAGCTCGGTCCCTCTGCCTGGCCAATCGGTACAAATCCTTTTCTCCTTCCTTAGTGTCCAACCTCTCATACAGCTCCTCGTATGCCTTTTCCTTGGCTTTCGCCACATCCCTCTTTACCTGCTGCCACATCTACTTGTACTCCTGCCTACTTTTCTCATCACTCTGTCTATCCCACTTCTGTTTTGCCAACCTCTTTCTCCTTATGCTGTCCTGCACTTCCTCATTCCACCACCACGTCTCTTTGTCTTCCTTTCTATTTCCAGATGTCACACCAAGTACCTAGCTGCCTCCCTCATCACTCCTGCAGTAGTTGCCCAATCATCCAGCACCTCTTCACCAACGCCGAGCCCCTGTCTGACCTCCTCCCTGAATCTCACACTACAGTCTTCCTCCTTCAGTTTCCACCATCTTATTCTTCTGTCAGTCCTCACTCTCCTCCTCTTCTTCTTCACCTCCAAAACCATCCTACAGACCACCATCTGATGCTGTCTAGCTACACTGTCCCCCGCCAACACCTTACAGTCTCCAATCTCCTTCAGGTTGCATCTCCTACATAGAACATAGTCCACCTGTGTGCACCTTCCTCCACTCTCATACGTCACTCTATGATCCTCCTTCTTCTTAAAATAAGTGTTCACCACTGCCATTTCAATCCTTTTAGCAAAATCTACCACCATCTGCCCTTCCACATTCCTCTCCTTAAGGCCATACCTACCCATCACCTCCTCATCTCCTCTGTTCCCTTCACCTATACATGACCATTTAAATCTGCACCAATCAGCAATCTTTAATTCCTAGGTACCCCTTCTACCACTTCATCTAACTCACTCTAGAATTTTTCCTTTTCCCCCCATCTCACAATTAAATTAAATTAAATTCAATTCATTTGTATTTGTATAGCACATTTAACAATGAACATTGTCTCAAAGCAGCTTTACACAGATAATGTGGTGATAAAAAATAAATATGTTCTTTACAACACACTTGTGGAGCATAGGCACTGATTACATTTATCACCACGCCTTCAACTTCCAGCTTCACTTTCATCACCCTATCAGAAACTCTCTTCACCTCCACTACACTTTTACTGTACTCTTCCTTCAGAATCACCCCTACATCATTTCTCTTTCCATCCACACCATGAAAGAACAGTTTAAACCCCCCTCCAATGTTCCTGGTCTTACTCCCTTTCCACTTGGTCTCCTGAACATACAACATATCTACCTTTCTCCTCTCCATCATATCAGCTACCTCTCTCCCTTTACCAGTCATAGTACCAACATTTAAAGTACCAACTCTAACCTCCACTCTCCTCCACTTCTCCTTTTCCTGCCGTCTCTGTAGTCTTCTTCCTCCCATCCCTCTCCTCCTCCGGCCAACAGTAGCCCAATTTTTTTCGGTACCCTGTTGGCTAACGATACCTGTGGCGGTCGTTGGTAACCCGGGCCTTGACCGATCCGGTATGAAATTCTCTTTCGTGATCCGCATATTTGATTTGGCACATGTTTTACGCTGGATGCTCTTCCTAACGCAACCCTCCCTATTTATCCGGGTTCGGGACCGGCACTAAGAGTGCACTGGCTTGTGCAACCCTAATGGCTGGGTTTAAAACGAAAAAACTTATACCACTGTGGGCCATATATACCACTGTGTAGCATCCCTTTTTTTGAACAACAGTCCATATATGTCTGGGAACTGAGGAGACCAGTTGCTGTCATTGGCACCAGCACCGATGTGGTGGAATGAACTTTCCCTAGATGTCCGTAAAGCGGCGTCCCTGGCTATCTTTAAGCGACGGTTGAAGACCTACCTCTTCCTGAAACACTTAAATTAGCACTTTCTAATTTTGCTTTGTAGAATTCAAGAGTAATATTTATATTATTATATTTGTAATCTAGCAGTGTAGATTTATTCATTTCTAAAGACTCAAAGCACTTTTGTACGTCGCTCTGGACAAGGGCGTCTGCTAAATGCTGCTAAATGTAAATGTTTTAGAGAATTGTTGTCCCATCGTGTCTGATACTGGATTCTACCTGTTTAACAATCCTAGGACTTCTCTGTCAAATTGATTATCATGCACCAAATGTTTTATTTGTTGTTTCATGATGCACCAAATGTTTTCAAATGGTGAAAAGTTTGGAATGCAGGCAGGCCAGTTCAGCACCTGGACTCTTCTACTACAAAGCCATGATATTGTAATAGATTTTAGCATTAAGCAGTTTAGCATTGTCTTGCTAAAATAGTCAGGGATTTCCCTGAAAAGCCATTGTCTGGATGGAAGCAGCTCTAAAACCTGTGCATTATGGGATTATGGTGTACGTAATTGCCTATGGAATGGTATATATCTTTTATCACTGATAGCATCTATTCAGATGTAAATTCAAGCTGTCAATTCCACAGGCACTAATGCACCCCCATAACTTTATAGATGCAGGACCTTAAACTAAACACTGATAACACTCCACATTAAGTCCAGAGTACCTGATGTCCATGGTTTAATTTTAAATTTCAATTCGTCTGACCACAGTATAGTTTTCCACTTTGCCTCAGTCCATTTTAAATGAGCTCTGGCCCAGAGAAGATGATGGGATTCACATATGGCTTCTTCTTTGATGATAAAAGCTTTATCCTGCATTTGTGAATAACATGGCAATCTGTGTTCATCTACAGTGATTTTGGGGGTGTTTCTAAGCCGCTGCAGTGATTGCATTAAAAACAAGTGTGATTCTATAATGGAAGTGTCGCCTGAGAGCCAACGATCAAAGACATCCAATATTGATGGTCCCCTTGTCCTTTGAGCATAACATTTTCTCCTGATTTCTGAATCTATTGATGTTATGTACTGTTCTTGAGGAGATATTTATGTAGATAGATTTATGTATTTATGTAGATTTGCCCAGCTTTAATTCAGAGAGACTTTGCCTTTCTTTGATCCTTTTTTAGTCATGTTACTGACCTGTCGTCAAAAAACCTAATTACAATCAGTTTCTTTTTAGTAAAACTTACTATTCCAGCCTTTTCACAAATTTTATTAGATGTGCTGTAGCCATTTTACAGTGTCCCAACTTGTCCCAAATGGAAATAGGGTTCTAATAAGTAGAAGTAAGAGCAGTAGTGCAAATCATACTATCATTCCATAATTCCATGATAATACTCATACTCTCTTAATAGTTAAGAAGACATACACTTGCAATAGGGTACCTACACACATTTATTGCTTGATCCTATAAATACAGCTAGAAACAGTGATTAACCCTGTGAAGCCTGACATATGAAATAATTAACAGAAAATGTTTAAGTGTTTATGGGGTCTTTAAACAAACAAAAAAATCTTTTTGACATCTGAGAATAAATACAGAAAAATAATGTTTGTGGATTCTGAATTTCTTCTCTGAATTGGCAAATATAACATATAGATTATGATCATTATTTAATTGTTTTAGCAAACAGACAAATATTAGTAAGCTACAACATTAGATTGGATGTACAAAAATCACAAATATTCCACTAGTTCCGAATCAGTTAAAAAAAAGCCAATAAATTAAAACTTATTATTTATTTGTATTGTAGTTTGTATTTGACATTGGGCAAGAATAATGCAGATTGCATCATGATCAATGCAATACATTGATGACTAAGCTAAATTACCTTATATACCTGCTGTTTTTAATTTAACACATTTTCAACAGAATTTTACTATAACATTCTTTAAAAAAATATTAATTAATTGCTTCAAAAAAGTACATATTCATATAAAAAAATCAGTAACAACATAACCTTTTTCCCCCCACAACTTTTTCAAAATCTGCAAAAATTTCCATGCAAAAAACTAGCAAGTCAATTTATGAAGGCAGCCATACTGGAAGTATTTCCAAAAAAAATAACCTGTTTTTTGAGGAAAGTATTGTTGATGCAGGTGGTGCAGAGGTCTCAGAAAATAATGTATTAAATATGATACAATTGGCGTTAAAGAGTTGGGGGGGGGTTTGAGGAGGGGGTTTCATTTAAGTTATTTAGTCCAGTTTGTAAGTCATGCTAGACATGGGAGTCTGCCAAATGTCACAAATGTAAATGTAGCCTTTTCTGAGAAGGTCAAATGTATGTAGACTTCCAACTATTATTCCCATATACTGACATCAGTCTTTGTTGCTGTAAAGTTAGAAACACACAATTGTCTGGAATGTCTGTGTATGAAATAGCACTAATATTTCCATTCATTGGTATAGGTCTAGCCCAAATGAGAATGGGTCTTCCAATATTATCATGCCCCTGTGCACAAAGTGAGCTCCATAATAATATGGTTTGCCATTGGTGGAAGAACTCCAGCAGTCCTGTCCTAAACACCACTAAGCCCATTAGGGATGAACTGAAATGGTGACTGCCTGCTAGGCCTCCTTAACCAAAGGGGCCAAATCCCATGCTCTTTTGGCTGAAAAGAGAAACCCACAAATCTGTTTGAAGATTTCCTGGAAAACCCTCCCAAGTGTGTTTAGGCTGTTTACTGAAAAAGGTGCAGTGTGATTGCACAGTCTAAGTAATTCTGGCATTGTGAGACACTGATAGGGGATTGCTATGATGTGGGTTTTTTTTAGGATGCTTTAGCTCATTTAGACTTAGAGGTTTAGAGAAACCGGCATTTCAACTTAATTGGGCCTACACACCAACAAAAGCATGTGCAAAATAATATGCTTTTTTGAATTTTTGGATAAATACCTCTCATACATCCTGCATTATAGCTGTTTAAATTTTATATAATTGTAGGATGAGCCAATCAGAGCATTCGCCCCCAAAATCTTGTCCAGAGTACAATTTTCTAATTTTGTATTAATCTGTGAATTTAACAGGCAGTATAAATGCAAACCATCATAATGTTACATTGACAGGCTTATTACTCAGCAAACCTAAAAACATCCAAGACTGACCATAGGAGGCTGCCTCATGGAGCTGCCTGTGGAACACGGAAGTTTCAAGCATTTTTTTCAACCTTTTTACTTGGTCAATTTGTTTTGCATTTTGAAATGAGAAAATTATTTGAAATAACACAAATGAAAACGTTTCAGAAACATTAGATTTGTCCAAAAAAATCTATATTGCATAAAAGGAAGAATTTTTATTAACTTTTTAAATTTACATAAAAAAGTACATTCTTGAGACCAGCCTGGTCTGAGCCAAGTATTACAATAAATGGTACAAAATGACATAGCTGTTATGAGTGCACAATATATTCCAGCCTCACTAAAAAAAACAGTCTCCTAAAAACATCCACATATTAAACATGTTGACATGTTTAACGGAGACCCACTTAAATATAATCTTAATACAGACATGGAAGAGTAAAGTCTCCTAATTGTTACCCATTCTATGTATAAACATATCTTAACATATATTGTTTGCAATGATGCAATTGGTAGCAAACTGAAATTAAATATTCGAATCGTAATAAATAATCCAGAAACTACTTAATTCTAAAATTAAATTGTTAGGGAGATTTACCCATAGTCTCTGTGGTTTGGCTTGTGGCCACATGCAGTGAGGCCAGGCTGGTGTCAGATCTCTGGGAGGCAGTAGAGGGAGATGACAGGGTAGTGCCATTCACCTTGGACTCAGCCTGTGGCTAGGACATAAGTAAAAAAGGAACCAGACTCATTAACCAAGGAGATGGGTGTTTAGCAATGTTTAGAATACACACTCACTGACCACTTTGAGAGACCTATAGACCTGCAAATTCTCCAATCATGTTGCAGGAGTACAGTGCATTCAAATATGCATTGTGCTATACTTTGATGCATTAACGATACAGTTTTGACCTTGGAAATATTTGTGGGTAAAATATGTTTTGCTAGGAGTATTTCAGACTGTTGAGCTTCTGGGATGTTTATGCACAAAAGTCTCTAGAATTCACACCGATAATATATTATATTATATTATAATATATAATATATATGATAAATTATAGAATATACATATAGAGACATTTGTGTATAAAAATCCCAGAAGCTCAACAGTGTTGTTTTGTAAACAAATATCTGGACTGAGTAATGAAAACCAATAATCCAATGGTCATAAAGTATCAAAAGCACTTTATAGAAATAGGAGAACCTGCTAGAACAACTGCATGTACAAAAAATGAGCTGGTCTTTCAAAAAATGGCTAATACTACAGCTATGCTAATGCGTTGCCCGGAAATACTGTGGACACACCTTGCCATGACAGAGTGGGCGTGGTCAGCTCGCAAATGCATTTTTAAGTCCAGATTTACATTTAAATGATAATTTTGCTACTATTTCTGCTTGGACATGTTACAAATATCAAATCAATTTGGGTAATACATTTTCATTTTGCAACTTAAAATGTGTTAAAATTAGCATGTAATTTACATATTAAAACTACTGTTGGAAATGGCAATTGTAAATTATATAACTAAATTTCCATTTTCCTTTTCCTTTTTTAAATAAAGAAATACATTTCCCAGTGCCACTTTGAATAGTGCATTGCCTTTTTGCAAGTTGCATTTTAAAATTAATTTTGCGACCTATATGCTTCTATAGCAGCTTGGCAACATAATTGCAATGCCAAAGCTCATCCATGGAAGTCCCACTGTGTGTCTAACAGGTTGTCTAATAGACACATTCTCAAAAGACCCACTTAATTTCTTGCAGTACAGCACAGAACAGAACAGTTAACCCAGTAAGGACAGCCACTCAGCTTTCACAATGTTGAGGTTATCGCTGTTCCTTGAGATAAATACATGCTTAAAATATATGCTTAATCCTTAGAATCAAGTTCTGCTACACTCTAGATAATGAAGGCCTTCTTAACAGAAAAATGATTCAAGAGAAAATAATGAACACCGTGATATTTACGATCATACAAGCACCTCAAAACAGACCACATAAAAATGTGAACATAAATGGCATCAAAATAATAGTATTTCAAAGAGAATGGAAGCAGGCTTCTGAACCCAAATAAGGTATTTCTTTACCCTAGTAGAAGATAAACAATCCAAGACTTTTTTTCAATAAACTTTCTTTCGGCTTCTCCCGTTAGGGGTCGCCACAGCGGACCATCCGCATGTTTGATTTGGCACGTTTTTACGCTGGATGCCCTTCCTAACGCAACCCTCCCCATTTAGCCGGGCTTGGGACCGGCACTAAGAGTGGCTGGGGTTGGTTCCCTGACCGGGGATCGAACCCGGGCCGCAGCAGTGAGAGCGCAGCATCCTAACCACTAGACCACCAGGGACCCAAGACTTTTTTCAATAATGTAGCCAAATTAACCACAGAAACAAGTGCACCAATTTACACTATGTGGACATGTAAAATACATTGACCATTAGTTTTTTCAGTGGCAAAATGTATTAATTAGACCAGTGGTCCCCAACCCCTATTGGTACCGAGCCAATCAGAAATAATACAAACCTTACATTATTTCCGTTTTATTTATTATCTAATTCTTAATGATGTTTTATTTTGGAAAATTACCCGATTCTCTCCACCACATCTGTCTATGACTTACTCTTGATGCATGTCAAGATGCTTGCCTCGGTCACATGTCTTACCTCCATCCACTACCTTCTTAAAGGGGCTGCTCCGGCCACTAACACATTTCAAGCTTCAAGCTAGCAAAATGATCAAAAAACAACACAGTGGATTCACGTTTATTATTATATTTAGAAAATACCAGTGTTTATGCCGGTTGTATAATTTCATTTTGTTGTATTTATCCGGCACACCTTAAAGGCCGGTCCATGAAAATATTGTCTGACATTAAACCGGTCCCTGAAAAAATAATCCGGTCTGTGACGCAAAAAAGGTTGGGGACCACTGAATTAGACTATTACTTTAAAGCCAAATAGATAAATAACCCTGTATATAACAACATATCTACAGTCATGTGAAAAGCAAACTACACCCCTTTTTGAATTCTAAGATTTCCCATTTAAAGAAATAATAAAAAATAGTCTATTTATTTATTTAGCAAAAATCAAGCCGAAATAGAGATTTAAGTGATTGTGTTTTGTATGACTATCAGTCCTTCACATCATTGTGGTGGAAATTTTGGCTCACTCTTCTTTACAAAGTTGCTTTAGTTTGCAGCCATTTTTTTATTCACGGTTCTCTTAAGCTCCTACCACGGTATTTCAATTCAGATGAGATCTGAAATTTGACTGGATGTGCTTGGATTCCCCTACTGGGGACCTAATTCCTGGGAAGATTGTATTGGATGTTTTCCACTGGTGAATAATCTTCCTTACTGTAGAATATTCAAATTTAAAATTGCTTGAAATTGCCTTTTAACACTTTCCAGATTGCTTCTCGCTGATCATTGCTGAATTTATTGTTTATGTCATACTCCTTGGTGTTGTGTTAACCAGCAAACTGCTAAAGCTTGGGATTTCACAGAGGTGGTCATAGAGGTGATCAATTAATCAGTGACATTTGATCAGCAGCACCTGGCTGCTACTTACCATCTTAAAACCTATGGAAGCAGTAAGGGTAAAAGTATACTTTTTCACCCATCTTTTCATTTTGGCTTTATTTTTGTGAAAATAAATGATGCCAGTGGGATATCTGGTGTTGTTCATCTGCAACTGGAGTGTTTTTCTTCTCCAAAAGACCAAAGTAATTTCCTCATCAAAATCATTACCATGTATACTAAAATTCCTTGCCTACATGTTTCTTTAAACATATAATACCAGAAGCAATCAGAGATAAAAATAATAGATACTTCCCTTAGCACTGGTCCAACTATCGACCAATATCAAACCTCCCCTTTATCCGCAATATACTAGAAAAGGTTTCAGCACAACTCTTACCTACACAGAAGTAACATTCTTTAAATGAATCAATTAGGACTCAGCCTCATCACAGCACAGAAACAGAATTGATTGAAGTGGTAAGTGACATACAGTACTACTAGTCTAATAGTGCTACTACAACTACTGTGAAAATCCATATTATGGCAAGAAACCCTCAGTTAAGTAAAAAGATAAGACATCATTACTTTAAAAAAGTCAGTCAGTCCATCTTAAAAACCAAATGATGAAACAGACTATCATGAGGACCATCTTACGAAAGCAAAAGCTACCTCTGCTGCAAAGGATAAGTTTATTAGAATCACCAGCCTCAGAAACTACCGATTAACATAAATGCATCTCATAGTTCAAGTGGCAGACGTATTTCAACATCCACTGTACAGAGGAGACAGAGCGAGTCAACAAGAACAACAAGCAGAAGAGACCGGCTTGCGTCAAGAAACACAAGTAATGGAAATTAGATCAGTGAAAAACTGTCCTTTAGTCTGATGGTTGGATTTCAAATTGTCTAAAGTCATGATTGATGTCCGTGCTTCTAGGCTTGATGTAGACACACACCTGTGAATTCCAGAACAGTAAGTGCCAAATGTTCTGCTTTAGTAGATTACTGAATCGGATATAGAACTCTTGGTGAAGACTATTGTTTTATAGGCCATAAAAAATTTTATCAGAGGAGGGTGTATTTTCTTTTTCCCCACAAGCCATTAAGCATGCAGCACTTTGTCAGATTTGAAACTACTTGCTTGCACTTTCCGTTACACTAAGGCTGTTTTGTTTGATACAAAGACATTTTTAATTCAAGTAAATTACATGAAATAACACGCTTAAGTCAAATCCAGTTAAAAAGTTTACTTTATATATGTATAGCTGAAAAGGCTAAAATAGTGCTCACAGATGTAAAGGATCGCTGCACGATTTTTTGAAAAATCCTTTAATTTAATTTATTTGAACCTAAAAGCTGAAATATTGTCACATAACAGAGGTAGCGTTTTTTGTTTGGCTAGCAGTTCATTGTCGGTCTACTCGGCATCCACCTTTACCTGGTCTCTGCGCTGCACACTGGAAAGTCATGTGACCACACACGTCACACGTGCACTGCCTAAATTCAGACTATCTGGTCTTTTTTGTTTTGTTAGCGGTGTGGAAAATCTGCAAACTGTTCTCAGAAAGTATTTGTTTACACATGTACTTATTTATTTAATTAAATCACAACATTTGCTGTCATATAATCACACAAGCGGACATTGCGATTGCGATACAATTAATCGTGCAGCACTAATGGAATGACAATGAACCTTGGGAACATAACATGATCATTCTTTAACAGATCTCACACAATTACTCGTGTTTGATCAGCATGTAAAATAGGGATGTGAATCTTCACTGGTTTCACAATTCGATTAGATACCGATGTCAATGATTCGATTAAATTCAATATCATGATGCATTGCATCCTCAATATTTATTATTACTGCACATAGCTACATTTATCAATGAACATAAGCAGTCAGATATATATGAACTCCCTTTGTATTTGATCTACTCCATGGAAGTACAGTTCCTGAATAGGAAGGAGTGGCACTGCGGTCCAGGCTATAAAACCGGAGAAAGGTCAGGGGGGTGGACTAGGCCGCAGCATTGCAAATGTCTTGAAGGGGTACTCCAGAGGACCAAGCCTTTGAGGTCTTTGCGTGAGTTCTGACCCCAAATGGAGCAGGGAGACCAAAGGACTCATAGGATGATGCAATGGCATCAATGATGCATCTGCTCATTGTCTGCTTATTAGCAGGGAGGCCTCTCCTCGGAGGGCCGTAGCAGACAAGCAGTTGATCAGATTTTCTCCAGTGCGCGTACCGGACACAGCCAGTTTAATTCTCCTGGTCTGGGGCCTGAAACAGAGGATAGAATTCCTGTAACCTTACAGGTTGTGGGACGACCGAGGGTACTCTTGAGTAGGCTGGAGGAGCAAGCGAGAACAGAGGGGACAGTGCGACGACTCTTGAGATGCAAACAGATCCACCTGGGCTTTGCCGAATCTCAACCAATGGCCGATATAGTTGCGGATGCGGATGCTCTGAAGTCTCGGGGAGACCAGAGCCGCATCGAAACATTTTGTGAAGGTGCGGGGTGAAAGGGCAAGGCCAGACGGAAGAATCCGATACTGGTAAGCTTCGGCCCTCAGGAACTTCCTGTGAGAAGGAAGGATGGATACATGAAAGTACGCATCCTTTAGATCTACCGTGACAAACCAGTCTTCGGATCTGATTTGAGACACGCCTGCTTGAGGGTCAGCATCCTCACGAGTGAGCGGTCAGCTGAAGTAGATCCAAAATAGGATGTAACCCATCGTCCTTTTCGGGAACTATGAAGTACTGGTTGTAGAATCCGGACTCTTGTTCTGATGGAAGGACCATCTCGATGACCTTCTTCCTCAGGAGAGTATTTACTTCTCGTTCAATGACCAGAGACTGCACGGTTCCCACCAGAGTGGGAAAAACCCCGTCAACGGGGGAGACGAGATTTGAAATGAATTGAAAGCCTTGCTCTACAGTGGGCAGGACCCACTGAGACATGTCTGGCAGGGCTTTCCAGGTTGCCAGAAAGTCTCTTAGGGGTATCGATCGCAGTACCCTGAAGCGACTAGAGGAGCTTTGAAGTAGGCGGTGAGTTCTCCTGAACCACTACGAGACCGGGTGGAGACCAAGGAGGATGTTTGCTGGAGCTGGCCGTGCCCTGAAGCACATTTAGTGGCAGGGTTAACAGACCAGGTCCCTGAGGGGGCTGGGATGACCAGAGCCTGCTGGTTTCCCACAAGAGACCTGAACTAAATACCCTCGCTCTACAGTGTGCAGGACCCACTGAGACACGTCTGAAAAAGCTTTCCAAGCTGCCAGAAAGTGCCTTAAAGTTATCAGTCTCACGAAACTGACCTCCAGTGTGCTGAGCCGGGGCAGTGCCCTGAAACAAATCTAGGGGCCTCGAAGGAGTCGGCGAGATCTCCTGGACCACTACAATGCTGGTTGGAAACCGAGGAGAGAGCTCGCTGGAGCTGGCCATGCCCTGAAGCACAATTGGTGGCAGGGTTAACGGGCAAGGTGCCTGGGGGGGGCCGGGCAGGCACCAGATACAGAGATGCAACGTGCCCCTTCACGGCCGGATCCCCAGAAAGTCCTGTGTCGTGACTTTTTCGTTGAGGCCTTCCTGTTGAAAATTACATTTCTTAGATCTGCCACCTCACGGGGCTTCGACGCCGAGCTCCGCACAAGATCCCTCACAGGGGGAGCGCAATTCACGACGCTACATCTCTGTACCTCTCGATGGGAGGTGGAGGGTTGCAGTTGTGAGCGGCGTGGGAGGTACCACTGGAACGCCGTTTCCTGTTTCTTATTTTCTTGAAACCTCTCGACCACAGCATTTACAGAATCGTGAAAGAGGCCTGAAGAAGCTAGTGGGGCATCCAGCAGTAAAATAGAATAGCCTTTATTTGTCACTGTAGGGTGCCCATCCAGTGGCCCAACAATGGAATCCACTGGTGTGGGTGAAGGTATGCTGTGTGTTTGTCTTTCTCGCACGGCTATTAAAGATTACTCAAATGGATTGCACTTTGTTACACGAATCCAATTTTAACCTCTAATCTGACTCCAATTTATAATAAAGATTTAACTTGAATATCTCAATTTCAAGCTGATCACCTTATTGGTTGTACTTCTTTAATTTTAATAGATTGTTCTAAGCATTCCGGCTTTTTTATTAATCATTCATTATGGTCCTGGAGTCGCTTAGAGCCTTGTGCTCGGCTAACGATACCTGCTCATGGAGACACATTGGCCATCTAAGTCAGAGGATATACTGTTGTATACATGGAGGTACATGCTGGAGAGAAGAGGAATGAAAGTCAGTGGGAGTAAGACCGAGTACATGTGTGAATGAGAGGGAGGGCAGTGGAGGGGTGCGGTTACAGGGAGAAGAGGTGGAGAAGGTGGAGGAGTTCAGGTACCTGGGATCAACAGTGCAAAGTAATGGAGAGTGAGTTAGAGAAGTGAAGAAAAGAGTGCAGGCAGGGTGGAGTGGGTGGAGAAGAGTGATAGCAGGAGTGATTTGTGATAGAAGGGTCTCTGCAAGAGTGAAGACCCCTAATGGGAGGAGCCGAAAGAAGAAGAAAATCGAATTTGTCCTTGAACATCCCATCTCCCTTCTGCTGCTATATGAACCAACATATATCAGTAAATAGGTAATGGAGATTTGTGTCATTTTAGCCACAAGTGCATTAAATTGTTGGGCAAGAAATTCTGGTGTGTAATCAGAGTTTCAGTTCATCCCAATAGAGTTTAGTTGAAATGAGGTCAGAAATCTGTGCAGGTCGCTCATGTTATTACTCACTGACCATGACAGATTATAGAGCTTGCTTTGCACACAATCTCATTGCAATGCTGGAAGAAATGTGGGCAAGGCCAGTAAGTTCTAGTAAAGGGAAATCTTAATAATAAAGCATACAAAGACTTTCAAGACAATCGTGTACTTCAAACTTTGCAGCAACTGTTTTGGGAAGATCCACATATGTGTGGAGAGGTGAGAGGTGTCCACATACATTTGGCCATATTGCGTATTTCATATGTAAATTGCATTTGTAAATAAATCTAAAACATTTTTACCTAAATTGTTATAGTAATTTTGAGGTCATGTCCCACCCACCTGCTCTAGCAGCTGTCTAAGCCTCTTAAGCTGAGACTCAAGCTGCTTGTTATGGTCTTCCAGAATTTGCATTCTTGCCTCTAAGCGACCCTTGTGTTGTCTCAGTAGTTTTGCCTCAGCAATGAGTTCAGCGTCACGATTTTGGGGTGAAACAGGTAGCATTGGTGGAGGTGAAGGTAGAGGTGAAAAACCCTTGTGGTCATGGGCCTTTTTAAGTCCATCATATTCTGCCTGTAGCCTCCTACAACAATGACATATGATTAATAATTGCAACAGTGTAACAAGTATCTAAGCATTTGAATATAAAGAATATTTATTTAAATAGTCAAACCTATTCTCCTGCTCAAGATCATTGAGAACTCTCTCAAGTTCTCCCTTTTCTTCATTCTCCATTGAAATAAGGATCTGTGCAGGGCTCTGTGGATGGTTTAACGGGGAGGCCTGGTTAAGACTCTGGCAGTAGTGCTGGATCAGTAGATGCTCATCATCCCTATAGTAATCAGGAAACGTATTTCACTCGTGAAAAAAAATCCCAATGCATATGTCTTTTATATGTCTTAACAATATTAACATATACAAATATTCAATATTTCACTAAAACATGCCTATAGATTTTGAGCAATGCTTGATACTAAATTCATCTAAAAAACACACGTTTTTGGCCCAGCAAAAATAAACAAAAAAAAAAAAAGAAAAAAAAAAGGTGAGGTTGCGGAAGACAGTTTCATGTCACAGGTCATGCACCATGGCAAGAGTGAGCACCGCATCAAGACACAATGTAGTTATAATGCATCAGCAAGGTCTCCCAGAGGCAAAGATCTCAAAGAAGACTGGGCTGAAACACTCAATGATGAGAAACGTAGACTCAGTAGTTAGCCAAGAAACTAAGCGGATGAAAAACCCATCATGCTTACTTCCATTAAACATAGGGAAAAAAATATCCATCAGAAGAACTGGCAGAAACCTGTGGGACTCAGATGTCTGACTGTCTGACTCAATGTCTGTCTGACTGTCTGGAGAAGTCTAATGAGCAGTGGTCTTCATAGAAGAATGGAAACAAGGTCAAAAAAGTAAACTATTTGTGAAAACATAGGAACTGGGGAGATGTCACCAAGTGCTTCAGAATGATGAATAAACATTTCAAATATTTGGTTGCAGCAAAAAAGAAGTTGTTTGCCAAAGGGCTGGAAAAAGGAATGATATTGAGTGTCTGCAAGTAACAGTAAGGCATGCTGGAGGTTCCTTGCAAGTTTGGGGCTGCATTTCTGCAAATGGTTTTGGAAATTTGGTATGGATTAATGGTGTCCGCAATGCTGAGGCAGATATTTATCCATCATGCAATACCACCAGGGAGGCATCTGATTGGCCCCAAATTTATTCTGCAGCAGAACAACGACGACAAACATACAGCCAATGTCATTAAATGTAAAGAAGAACAAGGAGTGGATCTGATGATTTTGGTCCCCACAGAGATCTGATCTTAATAGCACAGAGTCTGTCTGAGATTACATGAAGAAACAGGACGATATGAGGAGCCTACATCGACAAAAGATCTGTGGTTAGTAGAACAAAATGTCTTGCATGCAAAGGGCCATCACACCAAATATCGATTTAATATGGATTTTTCTTCCATTTTGTTAATTGATATTAAGAAGCAGTTCCATTTCTGCATTCCACCTTTACAGCATTTTTGTTCTACAAGTGGCTAAAACTTCTGCACAGTACATCCAGACAGACTGAACATAGCCACCAAGATAAAACAACAGTCTTTATCACTGCTAACAACCTCCACATGGTAGATGTGAGACTACCTATTTTTTGAAGTAAACCTTGAAATAAGATATATAGAAGCCATACCACAAGATGAAAAGTAAGAACTGGAAGACCAGAAGGAATTAGGACCAGGAAATAAAGTCCAGGAAATGAAGTTATGAACTTCACCACAAAGTTCTGGACCCTAATTTAACCTAAATTAAATTAAGAGGGAAGGTGGTAGCTTAGTGGTTCATGCTCTGGGTTACTGATCGGGAGGCTGGGGGTTCAAGCCCCAATATCACTAGTCTGCAACTCTTGGGCTCTTGAGTGACAAGTACAAGTGACAGGTAACAGGCTCCAATTCCAAAGTGATGTTAAGTATAGACAGAGATAGCGCTCTCACGCTCCAAAAACAAACAAGTTCAGCCAGACAGGGCAAAAGTAGATTAATGGTTTCGGCTTGCAGGACTGCTTCTGAACAAGAAATTTTGAGAGGGAAAAATTGAATGGTTTTTGAACTTTGAAGTCAATAAACAGACTTTAAATAATCTGAACATGTATTTCACCTCCTGAAGAGGAGACAGAAGGAAATAGCAAGCAACATTGAAAAAAAGGCACAGTACAAGCCTGAAAGCTATGAAACAGGATGACTTTAGCTGTTTCATTACCGCTAGAAGATTGAGAGAAGTGGTGGAAAGTAACAAAGTAAATGTAATCCGTTAATGTACTTAAGTCGTTTTTAAAGGCATCTGTACTTTACAGAAATGTTTCCATTTGGAAAAACTTCAACTTTACTACATTTCAAAAGCAAATCTCAAATTTCAAAAGGGTAGAGGCGATAAGTGGAGGCGGAGGGAAAACTCATTTTTTGCTACTCTTTCTATCACTCCTGTACACTATGCATCCCTAAACTTTTAATTTTTACTTTTTCTTCTTTGCTTATCTTAATTTTCGTCAGAGTCTGCGCTTTCTGGCTTCGCTTCGCCATCTAGGAGCGGCGTCTCGAGCTCGTACCTCAATTTTTTGCTCGCGTAACAAAGCAAAAAAAAAAATCAACCGAGTGACCGCTCGTACCTCGGAAAACTCGTACATTAATGCACTCGTAGGTCAAGGTACCACTGTAGTTGAAAAGAAGGTTTTGGGCTCATGATAATTTGAATAGAAATCAATCAGCATTTGACTCATTAATATCATTCTATTAATAGATTGATGTGCTGAGAGTAACATTAGAGTCTTTTCACATAAACTGAGTTGATTAAGTAAAGAGTCTTGTAACAAAAAATGATAACAGGAACATTGCAGCCATAATAAATCATAGTACTTTGGATACTTAAAATACATTTGAAAGCAAATACTATTGTTCTTTTACTGAAGTGAAAGTTTAAAGGGAGCACTTTTACTTGGGTAATATTTTACCTACTGTATCTCTACTTTAACTCAACTACATGGTTTGTGTACTCCTACACTAACAGAGAGCAAACATTTGCTCAGAAGCTTCCCTGGCTTGGCAAAAAAAAAAATCCATGCGTATTGACCTATTGTCTACATGTTAATAACCCAGCCAGATTCCTTATTAAAACAAATATAACATATTAAAACAAATAAAGATGTCAGCTCACATGCTCTCATTGGGAGAAATATTCTCGTTCACATATGAGCCATTTCTGTTTTCCATTTCAGCGAGCCTGTAAAAGACAGAATTATTTTAGTTATTGTCATTTATGTTATTAAAATGCACTAGAAGAGATTTCCTCCAATGTTGGTCTTGAATACCACTGCCCATAATATTTTGATGTTCTATTTCACCCGTCCTACAGAACTTCAAACAGTGGTGTGTAACACCTGGAAATTCCCTGTGCCTAGCTTAGCATATTTTTTTTGTCTGTTATGAAACTATTGGTTCTCTTCTGCTAGAAGGTTGGAACGTGTGCTTTACTCAATTTATGCAGAGTGAATTCCAAATGAACAGGTACCCAGGTGTTAAACACCACCGCTGCTGTGTACTCAAAGGTCATGAGTTCAAATCCCAGCTGCCACACCCCTGCACAAGGCCCTTAACCTTTAACTACTCGTTGTAAGTTGCTCTGAATAAGAGCATCCAGGATGGGTCATGCGTATTAATTAGTCAGAAATAAGCAAGGTAAATGGTACTTTATGACAAACATTGCACTAGATTATAAAAAATATACTAGCTCAAAAACTACTTGCACCAGTCTAGAGAACTAGGACTGTATAAATAACAATTTTATAAACATCTGACATCTTCCATTACACTTCCCATTAAACAAAATAATCCATATTTGAACTGTAATTTTGATCATATGAGCTAAGCCACAGTCTAAAGAATAATTAAAAGAAATATAACATTTTCAGGAATTTCATCAAATTTCTTGAAATGTTCAGCACAAACAATAGATGCTTGTTTACATGCATGAGTCAAATCAATAGCACTCATCATATGTAATATGTTATAAGAAAGGACAGAGCAGACTCTTTCTGCTGAGGAGACTAAGGTCTTTTGGAGTGCAGGGAGGCTACTGAAGACCTTTTTTTGACTCTGTGGTGGCCTCAGCCATCTTCTATGGTGTGGTCTGCTGGTGCAGCAGCATCTCTACTGCAGACAGGAAGAGACTGGACAAGCTGATCAGGAAGGCCAGCTCAGTCCTGGGGATTCCCCTGGACACTGTACAGGAGGTGGGAGAAAGGAGGATGGTAGCTAAACTATCATCATTGCTGGAGAACGACTCTCACCCCCTGTATGAAACAGTTTCATCTCTGAGCAGCTCCTACAGTGACACACTTTTACATCCTAAGTGTCCGAAGGAGCGTTATAGAAGGTCTTTTCTCCCTGCTGCTATTAGACTTTACAATCAGAGCTGCTCCCAGTGAACCAGTCACCAAATTATACACTGATATTACTGTTTAACTGTAATAGTAACAATAACAAAGTTTTTTAAGCAACACTTGCAATAACAATCATTTAAAAACCGTGCAATATTACCTGTGTGCTATATGTTTGATAGTGTAACTACTTACTCATGGTCTTTTTTTTCTTCTTTTGAGTTTATACATTGTGTTGTGTATATACTATATACAGTATTATGTTTCTACTTTTTTTTTTTTTAAACATATTTGCACATTTCTTTTTCTTTGCTGCTGTAACACAGAAATTTCCCCACTTTGGGACGAATAAAGGTATATCTGTATCTTATCTTATCTTATCTTATCTTATCAAAATGTTCAAAAAAGGCTTTAAAGGCCGGAAATTCAAAAACATATATAATCTTAATTGATTCTTCTTGTTAATTTTCCAAATAAGTTTAAAATAACAACACTTCCAAATTTAAGTTACGTATATTTGAAAGCTTGCAGGGCTTTTAAAAATAAAAAAAAATCCACCCACGAACGACAACCTGCCGAATACATGGTTTTCTTGGCTTAACAAAATCTAGTGTTAAAACCTATTCATAACAGCAACTTGCAAATTGTCAGGGATCCACCAGCCACATCTTCACCAAACCCACCTTTCACTCCAAGTAGCTTTTCATCCTACTAACCACCTGCACCTGGCACTCATCAAACACCACCCTATATAACCTCCGTTCCCCCACTAGCTCATTGTCCGTTCTACAGTTTATGCTGAAGAACCTTGTCGGACTACCCAAGCTACGGAAATCCAGCTCTGAGTTGGATTACTGTTGTTTGCTGGACTTTATCAGATCTACGGACTCGCTACTCTTTGCATTCACCAGGTTTAGTCAAACCTGGAGTTTCTGTTTGGTTCGCCGTTTTCTGCCCTCTGCCTTTTTGTTTTACATTAAAACCTTCTTTGTTGCACTTCGGTTTCCGGCACGTTCTTCCGCCTGACACAAATTAATGCTCAAATCATTTACATTTGGCTATTTGTCAAATGCTGTTACCAGGACTGACTTAAAAATGTAAACTACTGAATGCAAAAGTTAAATAATTGTCGTCATGTACTATGCCAAATTATTTTGAAATTTACTACATCTAAGGCTGGAACATGCAATAAATTAAATAATAAATTTTAAAATTTTAAAATTGTCAGTAAAATTCAAATAAATCTGCTCCACATGCTGTCCATTGTATTAATATTTTTCTCCTATTTTTAAATTGTCTCTTGTTACATTTGACAGCAAAGAAAAAACACAATTTCTTTTTAAGTCCCAGAATATTGACTGCATACACCATCTCTAAATGAATAATTCTGTTCTTGTAAATATTGAAATAAGTCACCAATATTAATTTGCCCACTCTGTATACCAGTCATAGTCAACAGACCAGAATTTAATGAATTATTCAGCTATTATATACCGACAGTGTGAGCAGTTAGTAGTTGAATGAAAAAGTAATGAGGAGGGTTGTGCATAAATGCCAATATTTCACCAAGATGAGGACAGGTTCCCATTAGAGTCTGGTTCCTCTCAAGGCTTCTTCTTCATACCATCTCAGGTTGTGTTTTCTGGCCTCTTTCGCCACTGGCTTGCTCGTTAGGGATATGTTACGTTACAGGACTATAATATAGGGAGTTATAAATGTAAAAGTTATATTCATATTTAATTTACTTCTATTAAGCTGCTTTGGGAAAATGTCCATTGTTAATAGTCCATTGCTATAAGATTGAATTGTATTGATATTTATCTTAGGTGATAAAACAGAGAATAGTGTGATAATACTAACATTCTAATATTGCTAATATCTGTAATACTGCTAATACACTAATATTAATAACTTACATTTTTCATATGAACAGCAACAGAGTTTTCATATTTCTTTTTGTATATAGCACCAAAATGGATTTGCAATGCAGCGAACATTGTAGATTTTTAACTAATTTCTAAGACTGCTCTCACCTGCTAGCGTAATGTTCAATGCGTGAGTGAGTGTCATCATGGGACAGCTGTGGAGAAGATGCTGGTCTATAATTGACATAAAAAAAATAAGGATGCAAATGATCAAAAATTATTTCTTACATTTACATTTCTTGATGTTGTTTTTCATTTTAGTTTATTGTAGTCGAGAAAATATTTCTATACCTGACCTACAATCCAAATTCCCAGTTGGGGAAAATGTAATGTAGGCTGCTTCGGAACCAGATAAGAATGTGTGACTAGCAGTCTGTATGCTGGAATTAGCATAACAGAAATGTGGTCTCAGTAGCCGAGGTGTGAGCGAGTCTTTGCCCGGTATGTGCCAGGAATGTTTGTGTAAACAACATCCCAGTCCCCAGTTTTAACATTTTATATCATTTCTGTTATATTGTGAATGAAATCTGGGTTTGTGAGATGGGCAAATCATTGCATTCTGCTATTAATTGACATTTTCCCAAGTTTTTGGAATTTGTGTTGTACAATAGATACAGTAATCCCCTGCTTTACCGCGGTTCGAATCCCGTGCCCCCGGTTAATTGTGGAATTGCATTTGCCACAAACAATTTGTCTCAGCCTCTTTTTTGACGTCATTGGACATCTCAACCAATAAACAAACAGAGAAACTACGCATAGGCTACGCTACAACAGAACTGTATACTGTACAGTGCATGTACTCACTATAAATGTAAATTTACTTAATATAATTTAAACAATAAAAATAAAAGCATTTTTGGGGTGGCGTCCTTTCCTTTATCACGGGCGGTTTTGGAACTTAACCACTGCGATAAACGGGGGATTACTGTACTGCAGTACAAACCTGTTAATATAAGCTGGATAAAAAAAATGCATGCTGGGGATTGCTCTCCTCATCATTTGCAGGATGGTAAAATGTTACTGGCCTTTCTTGGCTATGCAGGAGGTTTTAAGGTCCTCTACGCATATATTTGGGTTTCATAGCAAAAGATTATTAGACAACAGATACGAATTTCAGCTTTCATTATCTGGTATTTGCTTTTGGATGTCAAACAACTTGCAACATGGCACCTTTTGGTCAAATTCAGCTAGTTTTCAAGTGGTCAAAGGAATAGAACAAGTCACTGACCGGTGTTTCTAACTGCCTGAAAATGCCTTTTTTAGATTCACTGTTTGGCCAATTTGGAAAGATGAAAGAAACCTCTGGTTTACAATCGGTTTGGCCAAGAAAACACAATAGCAGTTGATGATAGAAATATTGTGAGAGTTTTAAAGGAAAAACCCAAAACAGCATTCAGACACCTATTATAATAACCTCCCCAAGACAATGCCTGGGAAAGCATCAAAAATAAGCATCCAAAAGAATACAAAAGTTTGGTAATGATTCAATGTTCCAATATTTTTTGCTCACCTAGAAAAAAAAAAAAGTCTGCCACCAAAGGTGCCATGTGCTAATGAAAGCTACAATTCTGATCTATTGCCTTTATCTTTTGATCACAAACCCTGTCACAAACTGTCTTCAGTGTATAAATTAAACAAATGAATTGATTGTGCTGCTCCAGTACTTTTGGAAGAGTCTGTATATGCCTCAGTCATGTTCATTTGGATATATTATTTATTTTATTAGTGAAATAATTATTTTTATGAGTCGTGTGAATAGTTGTAATGTGAATAAGTAATTTGAATACTCACGGGTGGTCAACAGGCCAGAAATTGATCAGAGTAACAGGGCTGCAAATCACACACACACACACACAAATTATTTTATGATCTTTTTAGTTTTTTTTTTTTTTTTAGCAATTGCTTTACTTCAAAAATGGCAGAATATTGCACACAAATGTAATAATGCAGATTATAATAAACTAGTGATATGAGCAACTGTAATAGTGATGCTTTTCATGCACCACTTATTACGTCTAGTTTCTAATCCCAGTGCTATTTTGCAACTTGTGGAAAACCTGGAGTAAAATCCATGCATAGGGAATATGTAAAACTCTAACATTACAGTAACTTGAGCTCAGGACAAATCAGGTATCTATGAACTGTGAGGCAACAATGCTTCCCACTGTTAGCGAAAACACCAGCCACCCCAAACACTAGGAAGCCGAGAATCAAGCACACAGGCCATTGACTAAACTAAAAGCGTGGACGACAAAGACGAGGGCAAGTCAACAGTAGAGCAATCAGCATAATGATGTGGCACTTTCACTTCTTAAACATCACCTGTAGATCTTTGACATTTGGTTTCTGGTGGCATTTATGACCTTTTTCCATCTAATTTTAATGGGGGCCCAGTTTTTATTTTGGCAAACTGGAAGAGAAACTCCTGTCAGAATGCCTGGAAGGGGATCCAGACATGGACGCTGAGCTGAAAAGTGGAATGCAGTGGTCAATCTAAATAGCTCCCAGTCATGACTTATGTTATTTTGTTTATTTGCTTCTTTGCTCCAGTGTGCCATAGAGTCCCAGGGAGCTGGAAATTGGACTGGGCAGTTCTGTTAGGGCTTGAGAGAACCAGAACATTTCCAAGTGGAGGGCCCTTGGATAGATGTGAGCCAATATCTCATGGCTCAATACTTGAATTTCTCATTAAACTTTCTTTCGGCTTCTCCCATTAGGGGTCGCCACAGCGGATCATCCGTATTCATGATCCGCATGTTTGATTTGGCACGTTTTTACGCTGGATGCCCTTCCTAACGCAACCATCCCTATTTATCCGGGCTTGGGACTGGCACTAAGAGTGCACTGGCTTGTACAAGCTAACGGCTGGGGTTGGTTCCCTGACCGGGAATCGAACCCGGGCCGTGGCGGTGAGAGCGCCGCATCCTAACCACTAGACCACCAGGGAACCTACTTGAATTTCTCATTACTTAATTCTCTTTTAGCCAAATATTAACAGTGAAGATGTTAACAGATGACATCCTTAAACTTGGGTTAGTGGGTGGGTGCTTGGGGGTGTTTTGCTTGAAGATCAAATGGCTTTGACCAGAAAAGGTGTTACTTTTGGGAGGTGGCATTTTATAATAAAAAACACCAAAAAAAAAAATCATCCCAAGGATAGTATGAGTGGTAGTCTTTTGTGAAAGTGTCCTATTTCTATTTAAGTGACTGGGTTAAAAGAATAAAAAGACACAAACATCTGAAATAACTTCTAGTAGTTCTCATCTACAGCATCTTTGTTATTGCAGATGTGCCTGACAACACAAACTATACACAATAACACAAGTGCACAATTCTCAATTATTTTCAATTCAATTCATGTGATATTCCCTCTGTCCCCTCCACTTTCCACTTTAGACAAAAAAGAAACAACGCTTAAAAAATATGAATTGAAAAAAGCAATGCACATTTATAACAGGTTGCACTCAAGCTAAGCAAACTTTCATTAGGCACAATAAAAGGTCATTGAAAATCTCTCACGTCTCCATGTTATCGCCCTCCAGAATGGTCTGCACGGGAAGGTAGCCCATACGGGGGTGTTTGGCAAAATAACGTTTTGTCCTGAACTTGTTCTTTAGCACCTTGGCAAAATCCCTTACATCTTCACCAGAGGTTGTCTATGACATGCACACACACACACACACACACACACACACACACACAAACAAATATATATATAATTAAAACTGACTGCAAGAAGGTAACTGGACATGCACCTACCATACAATATACCTGGATGCATATAGAGCGAATATTATATTATATATTTAGTAATTATTTCAGCATTTTAATTCATTCATATATTCATATTCATTTCCTTTAGCACATTTTCGTGATTCAGTGTGACCTCCAATAATTGTGGCACCCTTTAAATATGAGCAAAGACAGTTGTGAAAAATTGTTGGTCTGGCAAGTATCTTTAGCTTGCCAGACACCTTAAATAGAAACAGGGCCTATGCTCAGATAAAACCAAATATATTTCTTTCAATAGACACCGAAGCTCATAGTCATATGTAAAAGTAACCCATGCCTACTGTTAAATATGATGGCTGCTTTTTTTTAGGGCTGGTGGTATACATATCATCATGATCTGTATTATATATCAACAGATATCAAACAAACATCTGCCTTTGCTGGGAAGTTCAAAATGGGGCACAGTTGGATCTTTCATCAAAACAATGGCTCAAACATACCGTAATTTCCGGACTATTAAGCGCACCCAAATATAAGCCGCACCCACTGAATTTTACAAAGATTTATATTATACAAAGAACATAAATAAGCCGCACCTGTCTATAAGCCGCAGGTGTCTACACT
>JAAIIK010000114.1:79443-116088 GCA_014706435.1 Silurus glanis
CGTCTCGCCCTTCGTCTCGCTCTACGTCTCGCTCTTCTTCGTCTCGCCCTTCGTCTCGCCCTTCGTCTCGCTCTTCTTCGTCTCGCCCTTCGTCTCGCTCTTCGTCTCGCTCTACGTCTCGCTCTAAGTCTCGCTCTACGTCTCTCGCTCTACGTCTCTCGCTCTACGGCTCACTCTACATCTCGCTCTATGTCTCCCTCTTCGTCTAGCTCTACGTCTCACTCTACATCTCATCATCTCACTCTTCATCTCACTCTCACTCTACATCTCATCATCTCACTCTTCATCTCACTCTCACCTCACTCTACATCTCATCATCTCACTCTTCATCTCACTCTCACTCTACATCTCATCATCTCACTCTTCATCTCACTCTCACCTCACTCTCACTCTATATCTCACTCTACATCTCATCATCTCACTCTTCATCTCACTCTCACTCTACATCTCACTCTCACTCTACATCTCACTCTACATCTCATCATCTCACTCTTCATCTCACTCTCACTCTACATCTCAGTCTACATCTCATCATCTCACATCATCTACATCTCACTCTACGTCTCACTCTACGTCTCACTCTACATCTCACTCTACATCTCACTCTACGTCTCACCGATGGCGATCATGAGAAACACATACGTCGATGGTGTACGAGGTTGAGGTTGAACACACACACACACACACACACACACACACACACACAGAGCGACATGATTATTGGTGAACTTTGTAAAGTGCCTCCCACAGTGAATGCCGATATACAGAGCTGTGATTGTAAAAACAGAGCATAACCAGGGCCTTAGTCCACAAAAACACAATGTAACACAAAAACACAACGTAACACAAAAACACAATGTAACACAAAAACACAATGTAACACGGGTGACTATAAAACATTATACCGAACGAGCTAAAAGATTTCAGTGGGGAAATGATGTGAAATCTGCCCGAGTCAATGCGTCAGTGAGATGAAGGATGATGGCCGCAGGAAGCCCGACTGAGAGAAAGCGAACAGCGAAGACCAAAAACACCCACGAAGGAACCGAAGCCATGAAGATGTGGGTGCAAATTTAGCGTCAAAGCCGATCACCTGCTGGACTGTAAACATGGACGGAGGAACCGCTAGCGTGGCTAACCAGTGCTCCTGCAGTGTCCTTTTCCCCCGCAGGAGATTCATCCACATTTCACTGAAACATCGCACACTTACTTCCTCAACTGTTCCCTCATCCTTTTTTTTCCACGCTGTAGTTTATCCCAGCGACGTCTTGCAACGTGAGAACGCGATGTTCCTCCGAGCGGCCGCCTCGATGTTCCCTCTCCGTGGAGGAAAACGCGTTCGATTTTCCTGCAATCTGTTCACGCGGTTCCGCTGCTCAGACAAGGCGGAGCTCCATTCACTCCCTTCCCCCAAACCTTCACTGAAGAATAGTGCGAAAAAACCTCGCTAAGAACACGACCATTATTTCACTGCTTTAGCCGGTGAGGGGCCTTCAGACCGCAGGTTCAAGTGGCAAACAGTCCAGAGTCCACCGACCCCACGACCACCAGGAGCTCCACATTCTTACACTGTAAGCATGAAGGTGTGGATCAAATCCGTCACTTCACCACACTGAAAACACCTTCACAAATAATTCACCTTGTGCAATGTGTAATCAGTCTCATGCACAAGATACTTCACATGTAAAAAAAAAATAAAATAAAATGTAAAATTAAAACGAATGCATATGGTCATATTTTTTCTGCAATATTATAATGCAAAAATATCTGTGCAAAGACTATTGTTCATGCATTTTCTTTTACATGCACTCTACAAAATTAAGAAATACATCTGATTGCTTACAAAAAAAAATCCATCCATCCTCACAAGCCATAATTTTCATCTTCAATCATCTAATTTACATTCCAAAACATCTTATGGAAATTTCATCATAAGGAAATGTTGGAATCCACACCCAAAATTCACACATGCGTGTTTGCTAGTCAGTGATTTAGGTACTATTTAAAATTAATATCCAGGGATTTTAATATCAGCGGTTCTAGGTTCTAGTCTAGGTCAAAGTCTCATGAAGGTCTAATGAGTGCTTCCTCGAGCAGCACACCTGTAAGGCTCATAAAAAGGAAAAGCTCCTCACAAGCCGAGCCTGTAGGCCAAGATGATAACATTTGCAACATAGTGTGTCAGTTCCCCCCTGATAGATAATGTGTTGATTTAATAGTTGAATTCAAGCATTTCATATTCTGAAGTATGTAATGGGCATCGCAATGAACATGCAGAAGATTCACCTTCATAGAATTCACCTTCAAGGTCAACAAACCGTTTTACAAATGTGTGTGATGTACTTTAGGCAGAAATCTAAAGTTCACTCAGTCACCAAGCATGCAAGATGAACTTTTTGGTAAGGTTTTTAGCAATATCATTTGAAATAAAAAATGTAATGATTTAGATTAAATGAATTCTTTCATTGCGTACTTTCTTTTGCCTATGTGCCATTTCTAGTTAGTAAGAGTAGCAGTTCTAACAAACTTCTGGGCCACAAGCAGGACTGATTTGCTCACTGAATTCTGTGTTATGAGGGTGAAATCACTAAACAGTGTAGTAGGAAGTATAATAAAAAAATGAGTCCGGTTTTGGGTGTGTATACTTCTGGGTGTGTATACCACTTGTGGAGATGTTATTCAAGCAGAGGAATGTGTAGCACCATTTAATGATAAACTGCAAGGAACATTTACACTGAACACAATCTATTGTTTGAAGTAAAATAATCACTGTTCTCCGTGATTTTCATTCTAGCTTCTAATATCAGCCGTTACCTATCTGTTCATTTATGGTTTTTCTAGTTAATTTTGATTAGATAATAAAGATTATATAATAAATGTTATCTAATAAAAATTAACTAAAAAAACAAAGGGATAGTATAAACCAAAAGCACTAACACTAACCAAATTTGTATAACACTTGACTCTTGACAGTATGGCCTAGTCTGTTACGGTTAGCCAGTCAATCCTTTAACTCCTCAGTCAGAATGAGCAGAGCAGGAGAGCTTCACTAGCCAGATAGGAACGGCACATATTGTAAGGAGATATCAGTGCTTTTGTAAAAAAAAAAATGAAAGCTATAGCTGGAATTGATTTATTTAATGAAAGCTTTCCAATCGTGCAATCGACTAACATGGGAATGGGCATTTTAGTGATAATGCTGTTAAGTGAACTGTTGAAACCTGCTACACAAACCTGCTTTTTTTTTTTTTTTTTACAACATTAAACCTGAAATAGTGCAATTTAGATCTTTATTACTGTTTAATAAAGATTGCATGCCCATGCTCCAGTGAGGCAACAGCATGCATGTATTATATGTATGTGTATGTCTACATTTACTTTATACAGGGTCATACAATTTAGCCATTGAGCAGGTGACACTAGTGAACTTACCACACTGAAATTTCTTCATGTTCTTTATTTATAGCAATTTTTAATCAAAATAATATAGAATTTCAACGAATGCACAATTTTTATTTATAACATTAGCTCCAAGATATATTTGTCCCTGACAAAAGTCTTGTCGCTTATCTATTTTGTAGAAACACCTGCTATTAACCTGACTTTTAATTAATCAATTGGAGTTAGAAATAGCTCATATGAAAAGCTAGAACCCTCCCAAATGATGTTTAATGCACTGAAATAAATTAGTTTCACTGAAAAAACATTTATCATTTAATCAAGACAGAAAGGTCAAATTTTGGCAAGACAAAAGTTTTGTTGCCTATACAGAAATTGAACAAATTTACTGCAAATACAAAAATATGTCAGCAAATTAAGTAGTGGTGCTGTGAGAATTGAATAGTTAATTGAAAAATAGCTTGTTATATTTTGTTTGTTATTTCCTAGATATTAAGTAGGACGGATGATGCTTTAATCACATTTATTTGACATATGTAAAAGTGTTTATCCTCTGTGGAATTTATAATAACTATATGTATTTTCCTCTCACTATTTTTATTGCCAAATTAATTATTGATCAACAAATATTTTATTCTTCTTAAATTATTCTTAAAATAAAAGAGGACATAATTGACTTAAAAATTGGCTAAAAAGAAACCTTTTTTTTTTAAAAAACCAAAAGAAATTGGGCATACTAACATAATCGTAAACCGAGTCATTCCTCATGCTTGGCTGAAGATCTTGTTGAAAGTCTGAAATTCATGGACATCACCAGATGTTTACTCTGGGATTCTTTGTCAGTATTTTTTTACTGCAGCTGATTTAAAGTTTCTGCTTGTTCTTAGGATGTTTTTCCTTCACCAAATAAAATGAATGCTCAGTTAGATTCAGTGATTTCATCATGAGTTCAAATCCCAGCCACACCAAGCTGGCACTCCTGGGGCTCTGAACAAGGCCCTTAACCTCACAGCTGCTCAGTTGTCTAAATGAGATAGATGTAAGTCTCTCTGGGTAAGGGCAGCTGCCAAATGCCATAACATGTAAAAAATCACATCTCTGCCAGGATTAGTCGATGAGCTCACATATCCCACAAGGTTCTGATTGGGGCAAGCTTGTCACGTTCAGTGTGTCATCAAAACGGAGCGCTCAACTTATCTGGTAAAACCTGCAGAGGGACAGAGTGGCCCTAAAAACTGCCACTTCGATCGTCCCACAGGCAGCATGTGGACTCGCCTTTGGATCTGTAGACCACAGACAAAATGATTAGGCCCATGTAGGCTTTGACGTCCGTGGAGTTCACCTCTGTCCATTTTTTTTTCTGGTGCGGCGCCATTGGAGGTTGGTCATGCTGACTATTAAATCAATCATTTCTCCCGTAAAAAAAGCTCAAATGCAGAGTTCACATCCAGGACCCTTGCAATAAAAGGAGTCTGCATTAGCTGGAAACCACACCTGGCCATTTCTCCTGATCCAACTCGATCCAGGATCCTCAGAATCCTCCTCACTTTTAGTCAAGGAAGTTGAGGATGAGGATGCTGCTACAAAATCTGGATCTGATGCTCCTGAGTCAGTGGTGTCTGAAGGAGATGGATCCTGCAGCTCGCTGTTGTCAGGCTGCATAATTTTTATCAAAAACCTCTTCAGTAGTGAAGGCTCTCATGTTGCTTGCTGCTCTTTTCATTGTCAAATGACCAGCAGGATGGCATGCAAGTGTCTAAATCCACTTACCTTGTTTTTGTTTAGTCTGTACATCTCACCACAAAAAGGAAGCGGATCCATAAATCCAATAACCTTGTTTTTGATTAGTCTTTACTTCTCATCAGCAAAAGGCAGCATGTGCATAAATCCACTTACTTTGTTTTTGTTTACTCCATGTAGACATGTAGTTCTGAGAGCTGTGGTGCATATTCTGATTTTCTCAGACACATCAAAATCAGTGAGCAAAGGTCACCCTCTCTCTCACTCACACACACACCTACGCACATGCACACGCACACACAAGCAAACACACAAACACACACACTATAATACTCCACAGAAAACTGCATAGGGAAGCCAGAAACGAAGCTTTCTATCCACAGCGCTTTCATGGGCTCGTGGTGCCATTTGGTAGTCAACAGTAAAAAAAGCTAATTTGAACTCCTCTCATCATGGGACACTACTAACTTTCAAAAATGCCTGCAAATATAATGTAATGGCAGTGCAATTAATAAATGTCATTATAATTACAGTTAATGCGGAAAAAACAGCCACAAGCAATAAATGAGGAAGAAAATAATTTAATCTGATGCTGCAAAAAAACTACCAATGCACAAAAATCATGTGGTAATTCATGAAGACTAATTAATTTATATATGAAGGCTTTGCAGAACTCCATGTCTAGTTCTTGAGACATTCATGTGTTTAACGTCTTAAAGGACAAATCACAAATCACTGTGCTCACGAAACGGCATATGATCCGAAGTGTAACGCTATATCTCATTTCTGCTAATCAAACTGGTCTCTCGTATGTGCTGATAATGTGACTGCTGCCAAGCATAACTTGATTCATTTTGAAGTGTATATGGATATATACGGTGTTGGGCAGTAACGCGTTACTGTAACGCAGTTACTTTTGACAGTAACTAATACTGTAAAACATTACTTTTTAAATAAAGTAACTCCGTTACCGTATGGTGCGTTATCCGTTACTTTTTTAAATGAATGAATTTGGGCTGAAGTGTAGCCTACAGTCTAACCTGTTTACAGCAGAGACCCATAGTAGAATTGGTGGATGAACCACTGTAAACACGAAGAAGACGCACTGTGGGCGTGTCTCCGTTTATTCAGGTCTGTGCGGCAGTAATGGCGAGTCGAGGCGAGAGCAAGACGAGTTTCTCAAAGTGGAAATATGCTCATTATTTCACTTTAGTTTGAGCATAAAGACAAAAACGTTTTAGTCAAATGTAAGCTGTGTCTTTCTGGTTCGAAGGTCGTATCTACTGCGATAAACAGCAACTCCAATCTGTCGAAGCTCCTCCAGAAACTCCATGCCTCGACGAAGCTAGAAGCTAACCCGGTGTTCTGTTCTACATTGTTGATAGTTTTCATACTTAAGCTGTGAAAGGAACATGTTTAAGAGCTCAACACAACAGCTTTTATGATGCAGAAGCCACTTTAGTTTTTGATTGTGAATATATTATTCAGCTTGTATTGTTATTTATTTCAGAAATCCTTGTGATATATTCAGTTTGTGCTGGTCTGACTTCAATAAAATAGTGTTTAAAAATGTAAACATTAAAGAACGTTCTTTAAAAAAGTAACTAAAAAGTAACTTTTAACAGTAACGCATTACTTTTTGGTGTAAGTAATCAACAAAGTAATTGAGTTACTTTTTAAATGAAGTAACGAGTAACTGTAACTAGTTACTATTTTTTAGTATCTAGCACAACACTGTCAAGTCAAGTCAAGTTTATTTCTATAGCGCTTTTCACAACAGACATTGTCTCAAAGCAGCTTTACAGAAATCAACAGTGAAGGTGAATGGTGTGCATTTATCCCTGATGAGCAGCCGTGGCGACTGCACTGTATATATATGATATCTGTTCAGGGACAAACTTACACTTCTAAAGAACATCTTCATTTTTATCACCACATTATCTGTGTAAAGCTGCTTTAAGACAATGTTCATTGTTAAAAGCGCAATACAAATAAAAAATGAATTGAATTGAATTGCTCAGATTCAGCCAAATGCTTCAAAACTCCCTGGATGGTGCTTCACAGCTAAAAAAGGCAATGACCTGAAGCATACATCAAAGCAACCCAACATAATTTTAAGGTCATTTTAAAGTGGAATGTTGCAATGAAGTCATTTTCCATTTTAAAAGCAAAACCACTTAACAACAAACAGGAAATGAAGACAGCTAAAGTAAAGCCTGGAAAAGCAACATTCAAAAAACTCAATGTCTAGTGATTTCAATGAGTTTCAGAATTTAGAGAGTCACTAATTTCAAAGGATTAAAATTGTATTTCATGACTGTTAAATTCCATATGTATTCACTTTTAGTTCTTTAAAAACGGCAAGTATAAAAAGTGCTGTAATTCTTACATTCACCTGATGTATTAAGTTATACTAAGAATAAGTTGTCTAGTTATGGACCTGACTGAATATACAGTTGTATGTTGAACATTTGTTGGTCTCTGCATATATTTTCACAGTCTCTGCTAATTATCTTGGGAAATTACCATGTAATGTGCATTAACCCAGGTGAATGTTCTGGCTGTTCTCAGAAACAAATACTCAAGGTCACCGAGTTACGATGATTCGACTTACGTTTATTTTAATCTTATCAGATTACAGTATTATACTACCCTATACTGATCACCATTATTTAAGACTCCTGGGTAGCCTAAGTCATGTCTCGGGACTATCTGTACTCTAAAAGGGCAAACATGTAAATAATCAAATCTACAAAAATCTGCAATTTATTGTTAGTGCCATAGAGGCACTGTGATTATGCAAATGTAAATGTTATTACATTAGTTACATTACCACTTATCCTACAACACACTCTGTATATTAAACCATTATTACACCAATGCTCACTCAGCTAACTTTAGTGCTCTCGGTTGCTCGGACTTAAAGAGGGAACAAAGTTGAAATTAGGGCTGTGTGGGAATGACAAACAACAAACTCCTTTTTTTTTATAAGGACTGACCGTTCAGTTCAAGGCCAGATTCAACAAACTCCTTCATCAGAATAAACATTCAACTAATCGTTCTTGAGAGAATTGCACATAAATGGCCGGGTGGATGGAGAACACGAAAACAGTATAAACATAATATTATCTTGACATAGTGCACACAATCACAAGGTCCTTATACTGTAGATCAGAATATCTTAACATTTGCTGGCTAGCTGCCCAGCTGTCTCTAATCAAGCTTTAGCTAGTTCAGAATAAAGCAGCCTTCATCTTTGAAGAAAGAAAGAACGTATGCTCCGACAAGAAATTCAATATCTGTTTTCAGACAGTAAGAAGAGTCCCTACATCTTTATGGCTTCTGCAGAACAGATCAATGTTAACTAAAGGCTCATAAACAAGTAGAAATGGATGAAACAAGGTGGAAGCTACTTAAGAAAACTTTTTCAGACATGTGACCATGCTGTGACCTTAACCCTATTTGGATCAACTCCAGAATTGAATCAGGTCCTCTGCTGATTACACTTTTATTCCCTACAAATCCTACAAACATTCATCTACTCATTTTTTAGATATTATGTTAACACAAACAATCAACTAACATAAACAGTCAAAAGTGTGCGCGCACACACACACACACACACACACACACACACACACACACACATCTCATACTTGATAACCTACCCATGGAAGGACAACTGATTAAAATTAAGCTGGTGTTTTTATATTGCTGCTGTAGGAATATGATTTCTGCCATCTGCTTGTTACTAAAAATCACTAACCAAATGCAGTGCACTGTTTAAATCAGGGGTCACCAACATGGTGCACCAGGTCGCCCGCAAGGACCACATGAGTAGCCCGCGGGCCTTTTCTAAAAAATAGCTGTTTCCTTCTTTGTTAAATCATTGTTGATAATTATTATGAGAAATCATTAACATGATCAGTGTCTTCACATAGACGAATATCATTATTTATTAATAAAAAAACTTTCTCCCGTTAGGGGTCGCCACAGCGGACCATCCGCATGTTTGATTTGGCACATGTTTTTACGCTGGATGCCCTTCCTAACGCAACCCTCCCCATTTATCCAGGTTAGGGACCGGCACTAAGGCTTGTGCAACTCTAATGGCTGGGGTTGGTTCCCTGACCGGGGATCGAACCTGGGCCGCAGCGGTGAGAGCGCCGCATCCTAACCGCTAGACCACTAATAATAACATATAATAAAGGTAAATTTAGCAAATTTGTTATTTCAGATCAAACTGAAAACTGTGTGTATCAAACTGGTAGCCCTTCACATTAATCGGTACCCAAGAAGTAGCTCTCAGTTTCAAAAAGTTTGGTGACCCCTGGTATAAATATTCTATGTAGTTTTTATGCTATACACTCCAATGTGTAAATGAATAAGTTAGTTCTTTTCTGTCTGTTGGTAATATGCTTTAGGTAACAACTGATGAATTAGTGAAATCTGTTTTTTTAATACTTACTTTATATAATATGGAACACTGTTTGGAGAAACCGAGCGCTCGAAAGGACTCTGCACAGACTCTGTAAACAGAAACATTTTTATATATCAATATACTGGAACAAGAAGAAGAAGAAGAAGAAGAAGAATGAAGAAGAATGTATTAAAAAAGAAATGATGTACATAATACATTAAAGCAAATTGCATAAATTAATTAATGTATAATAATAATAATAATAATAATAATAATAATAATAATAATAATAATAATGGTTTTACCTTGTAGAAACTGCTGAGAACTGGGTCCAAAGTCTTTGTGGGCCTCAATAAGTTGGGACAGATGCTCTTCAATAGATATCTAAAAAGACATTAAGGTAAATTAGTGATGGAAAAACTGTCAGACAAATTTTCCAAATAGTCACAGGGAAGATAACACCAGATAGGAAAGATTTACAGGTATCCCAATGACAAGGTTCAAAATTGTATCAATGTGCAAAGTTGGGAACTGGATGTCTCCTAAAAGTGGCTTTTTGTTAAGTTTGTGAGAATGGCCTGTTCTGCTAATAAGCTTTAATTATACTGGATGTGCTCTGGCCAGATGACTCAAAGCTTCAACATTGGGTTTGAATTGGAATTTCTTTCTGAGAGTCAAATCACAAAAGACCTTGCAGGGTTTCATTAAGGGAAGAATGTGCAGTATTGTTGTTCCCAGCCTACAGTACAATTAAGATCAGGCAAAAACAATCCAATTCATAGGGCAGCCATTCATCCTTCGAAGAGGAAAGACACCTGGGACTCCAATGTATAAGTACATCTAACCCTACTAGTATCCCATTACCATAGCCTGTAGATGATCTGGATAGATACATAGATGCATTATATTTGTTGCATATATATATTACAGCGAAGTTAAATTCTTTCTTCGCATATACCAGCATTTAAGGAAGCTGGGGTAATATGCTGAATATGGATGCCAGCCCCATCTGTAAGATGACACTCTACAAAGACCATCTCCACTTTATGGACATTTTAGATGTTTCTGCTGTTGTGTTGCCACATACTATTTAGATTTGTTGTATCTAATGAAATTTATGGCATATCTGTAATATTACATTTGGCTATTACTAAATTTTACAGCATTTTTATTCAATTTGAATGTTTTTAGTGTTCGAAAAAATGATTGAATGTGTTCAAAATTATTTATAATATACTAAAAAACTGTAGTGTGCACAGGAAATAAAAAGAACCTTGATAATTCATTATGTACACCTAACTGTAACTGTTGGCAGAGCCATGCTTAAATATTCTTTACAAATACAGTATATACCTTTAGATTCAATATTTTAACCATGATGTGTTTCTGTCATCAACATATTCATTGAAAAACGCTAAATGATTAGTCTATATTTTGTGTCTAATATCTTGGTCTTGCTTTGTTTATACTTCCTTGTATGGCCTTTTTTTTCTTGAAAAATGAAAAAGGTGGTATACACCTAAACACAATGGTTGTGTTTAACTTGTGTATATTTAAAAACTATAATCCTTGAAGCTAACTTATTTGGCTGCTTATACTAAAAAACACATGCATACCTGCAGAAATCTCCATCGCCTATTGAGATCATCGTTTCTCTTCAGGTTGTCTGGAGACAGCTGTATACCAGGCACTCTAAACTGAGAAACTAATTTGTTGACATGATTTACATCATCCTGGATCGGAGCTATCGTCTCCTGGAATCCCTGGTTAATCAGAAAGGAGGAGGATATTGGACAATGCACTTGTAGATAAACATTGTACTAAAACCAGCTTTCTGAATTGTGCATCGAAAGGTTGTGTGCATTTTCAAAAGCAGACTTTCTCCATAATTATTTAAAAACAAAAAAAGATTAATTATTGCCTCCTTAAACAGCACAAATAAGACTGATGTATAGGAGGCAAAATATGTGTATGGTAACTAGGTATTTTCAAAACCCTCTAACCATCATTAAACTGTCCTCTGAAACTCAATTACAATGTGCTGTACTCCGACAACCCCAAAACCCTTTCATCACTGAATGTATATCAGCATAGTACGAATCCAAACACTAACCTTAACCATCTCGAATTGATCACTTAAATTGTCAACAAGCAGGTCTTCAACTGGGTCCCAAGAACTCTTTTCAATTTCAACTTGATGAAGCTTGAACTCTAACTGCTCCGTTGTACTTTGTATTTCCATCAGTCTCTCCAAAGCTAGCTCCAGCTGTTGTTGCCAGTCTGCTGCAGCTGTACGTAGGTTCTTCCAAAGTTTGTTTACATCGTCTGCTTCCTTACGCAAAATGCGTTCAACATTTTGATTTCTTTCCTCTGAGCTGACAACTGGAGAAAACATGAGGAAAAGAATATACTTTAAGCATTACATGTACTGTAACAGTACAGGTCTGTTTATTTCTATAGTAACACTGTAATTAAACTATAGGATTTGCAAATTATATGCTCAGTACATGTATTTTTGGTAGATTTCAGTATATGTACTTTTTGTAGATTACATAAATTTTTTATATGTACCGTATTTTCCGGACTATAAGCCGCTACTTTTTGCCCACGCTTTGAACCCCGCGGCTTAAACAATGAAGCAGATAATTTATGGATTTTTCCTGGGTTTTTCCCGGTTTCACAAGATTCAAGCCAAAAATCTGAGCCCCATAAGATTAGACCAATGAAATTGCCGAACGGGTTCAGGTGAACCAATTAAAACTCTTTATATTAAATCAGATGCGCTCCCACTGAATCGGGCCGCACCACATCATAAATATGGATGAGGTTCCTCTGACGTTTGACCTGCCGCTCACTCGGACTGTCTACAGGAAATGCGAATCATTCGTCACGCTGAAAACAACCGGGCATGAAAAAACGCACTTCACCTGTGTTCTGAGCTGCACGGCATCGGGAGAAAAGCTTCACCGATGGTGATTTTTAAACACACGACGATGCCAAAAGATAAACTCTCGAGAGAAATTGTTGTGAAAGGAAGGAGGATGACAGTGAACAATGACTTTCTTGGTAGGCTACTGTTTAGATACAAGCCGTTGTAACGCGTTGAGTCTGGGTCATGGGATAGCTCGCTAACTCCAGTTGCAACAGAAATCATATAACACAGACAGGTTTCCAAAACTCGTGCTTTTTTATTTTTCTTGGCAACAGCGTTACGGGTTAGTCAAAGAAACTTAGAAATGAGCATCAGAAAATAATAAGGACATATTCCTCGGTCTTGCACACATGCAGTAATACCGGAAAAATGCCGCTCTGCTCTTAAAGGAGCCACAACATATTTTACCCGTTACACCGTGTAACAGACACTGTCTTTCGTTAAAGCCTGTGTAAAGTTCATTAGTTTCAGTGTAGACACCTGCGGCTTATAGACAGGTGCGGCTTATTTATGTTCAAAATAAAAATCTTTGTCAAATTCAGTGGGTGCGGCTTATATATGGGTGCGCTTAATAGTCCGGAAATTACGGTATTTTTGTAAAGCTGCTTTTAAAGATACAAATAAAACCTTATTAAATAATTGTAGTTACTTAATATTTACACAACAATATATATATGCATATCAGTGGTTCACCAGTGTTAATAGTCAGAATGTCCCACATTGTCCGTAGTGTTTAAAGTTTGAACTGCAGCACAGTCTAATAATAGAAGCCCATTTGGACAGATAACAGGATTGCTGCTAACAGCACTGAGAGTTTTACAGGTTTTTTGCAGTTTACACAAAGATAAAAACATAACTAAATATTCTTTTCTTTTGTCAAATGACCCCATAATTCTACATAAACTCTTGAGATTGGCAGCTGCAGATGAAGCTAATGAGATCAAATTTTTCTGTCATTTTGATGTGTATTTTAATAGAAACATTTAACCCTGTATCTACAGTAAATGTAATTAGGATTAACATTGTTGTCACTGTCAGTATAGAAATAAGAGACAATAAAATGCAGTTAGCATCCAACCAGTAGTGCAAATAGTAAACAAGTTAAATGAAATAAGTATTGTAGGTATGATGTAATATTTTAAAGAACACTTTATAGCTACAGATAAAGTGTAAGATGTATACCAGTAAAGTAAGTTGCAACTAAGTTTAATAAAATAACTATTGTGCAGTTAGATGGTGTAACAGTGTGATGAATGCAGTATAATACAGTCAATAGTTGATTGCTACTACACATAGCAATGTAATTTGCAAATAGCAATAATGTACAAATAACAATCTAATATAAAATAATTGATTTAGCTAGGTGAAGGAGTGACTTAACATGCAGCTTTGTGATATATGAGGTGTTTTTGCAAAGCCTGTGGTCTGTGGGCAAAATGGCTGTGCTGATACCAAGACGAGAATGTTTGAAGATAAACTTAGATGAATTGATGGTGTTAAATGCAAAGCTAAAGTCAACAAATAGCATATAGAATATGATTTTCTGTTTTCAGGTGAGTCAGTACAGAATGCAGGGCTAATGGTGTCATCTGCTGACTTGCTTTTATATCAAGCATATTGAGATCCATATGGAGAGCCGTGAAGACCGTGAATGCCGTGGAACCTGCACTGGTGCTGGTGTAATAGTAGTGGTTTTGACATAATTTCATGCATTATGCTATTTCCACATGATTCTGCATCACCTCAGTGCTGGAAATGGAGTTGCTTCCTACTTGGTGGTACCACCAACTCTACAGCACCCAACATCAATCACTTAACTCTCACAGGTGTACATTCACTTTCATAAACACACACACACCTGAACGCAATCACCCAATCACACTCTGCAGTAGAAAAGGACACTAAGTGGCTCTCCACAATGAGTGAGAGGACTGAGTCCCGTGTAGCTACCTGCAAAGCATTTTGTGAGCCTGCTCTAGTTTTCGTAGTAATGACTATGCTTTATTTTATTAGTATTAAATATTTTACTCATGAAACGGTTCGTACGTAGCCTGATTTTCAAGGTGTTATATGTGGAACACCAAAGGCAACCTAATCACAAATTGTACTTCTAATTTGTTAGCCTTTGGCACCCAGTTGCACAATGACAAGTCTGCCTCGACCTGTGAACCAGCCCATTTGCAACAGTGCTCCACAAATATTTTCTAATCAAAATTATGCAAAACCTTTGTGTTTCGCAGTTTAACCACAAGGTGGCAGTATATTGTTCGAGTGTATAGATGCTACTTAGTATTCTTTAAGAAGAAGCCGTGAAAGTTTTTTGAGAAATGTAGCATGTGCCGAATAAAGAATCAAGGAGACTTACTTGTGCAGTTACTGAGTAACTGAGAACACAAGCTCAATATTTATGATGTGGTCACTCGACAGTGCAATGTGCGTTCTCAATGTGCTGACGAGACAATTCCACAGTTCATGCCGTAAAAGATCCAAGCCATTTCGGCATCGGAAGAAGAGCATGTCGCGTTCTGATGGAGCGAAACCTTTTGCTGATACTTTCACGGAGAGTAAATCGCATGTGTTACCAATGCGGAGCTAAAAATGACCTTGCTGCCGACTGCCCTGATGTCCTTGCCGAATGTCGTACCTGCGGTAAGATTGGACATTTCTTTAAAGTATGCGGTTCTTCTAGATGTTTGGGAAGTAGTACCTGAAGTTGTTGTTCTTTTGACTGATGCTGTGAAAACTTCTGCAGACAAACGTTTATGCAATGTTCGTGTTACAACATCAAATAAACTTTCAGTTGAGACTAAATGAGTCGTGGACACTGGCTCTTCAGTGTCAATTTTGCCTGAAGACGTGTACAAAAGACATTATTTGGACTGCTCACTCACGGCTCCTAAAGTGAAACTAGTCACGTACTTGAAAGAGAATATTCCAGTCCAAAGATGTTTACATGAGACGTCTCACTGAATGATCAGGTAATAAAGGTGGCCATGCTTTAATAGCTATGGACTTAATTCAAGCTTTGAACTGTTCTTTTCACTGATACCGTGTCTGCACCTGACGAATTGCATGCAGTTGTTGGGGAAACTATTCCTGCTCCAAATGCTTATGTGAGCTGCGTGAAAGCCTTCGTCCATAAACCAACAGCCAAATCTGATGGTACCCCGGTACGCCAGAAGTTACGCCGACTGCCGTTCGCTGTCCGACAAGCTGTCTGTTTGAGAAAACAGAGAAATTGAGAAAATCTATTCTTCTCCTTGGATTTCACCTATTGTTGTGACCGCAAGGAAAGGAGAAAAAATCAGTCTGTGTCGATCTGCGTGAGTCGGATAAGGCTCTAATTGTTGACAGTCACCATCTGCCACACATAGAGGAACTTTTAAGTGATCTTAGACGTGCCTCCATGTTCACAACAATTGACAGCCGCTTACCATCAACTTACTTTACATGAGGAGTGTAAAGTAACATCACAGTTTTTAATCACCATGGCCTCTTCAGATATTGCCGGGTCCAATATGGCCTTGCCTCTGCGCCGTCTGCGTTTCAAAAGCTGATGGAAACTGTTCTTAAAGGCATACATGGAGTCAGGAACTACCTAGATGATATTATCGTGTATGGTACTACTATAGGTCAGTCATGGATAGTATATAGGATAGTCATGATGCGACGCTGCGCTCTGTCATGCAGCGCTTATCTGATGCAGGACTGGAACTGAACTGGGAGATGATGAACACGTCTGCAATCACTGATGCCCTTGCACCGCATGACCTTGCTTCAATACGATCATTCTTGGGCCTGATTTCGTGGTACAGTGGCAGTGACAGTGGACCTGCAGACTGCCGTTTTGCCATCTACTGAGTTGATTACCGCAGTAACTGGCCTGAGGTGACATTTGCACCAAATGTTACTGCAGAGGTGGTCACATCCTTTCTTCACTCAGTCTTCGGTAGGGAGGACAATCCTCAGTGTGTCGTAACCGACAATGGCCCTCAGTTTCTCTCCAGTGTGTTTGCGGATTTCTTAAAGAGAGGGGAATAAGTCACATACGTAGTAGCATATATTACCTCCAGGGCAACGGTGCTGTGGAACGTTGGAACAGAGTTCTGAAGGAATGCATCCTTTCTGCAGAACAAATGGGGAAACCATGGAAACATGCAGTGACTTGAGTTCTTGCAGAATTAAAGAGCTACTCCACACAGTATACAGGTGTTTCTCCTTCTGAACTTCTTCACCATCGCAAAATGCGTACAAAGCTAAACATTTTTCCTGTGGGCCTTAAGAGTGACAAATGCACTCAGGTTAAGGACACTGCGAGTAACAAGGAGCTTAAGAGTAAAACGTACACAGACAAAAGACGGGAAGCCAAGTACCGTACTTTCAAACCAGGGGACCAGGTGAGAGTGAAGAGACCTGTTCAAGTGAGAAAGGGAGCACGTTCTCTCCACCCTTGAACATTAAGCAACAAATTTGGAAAAGTACTTTTGTCCTGAGTGACAAAAAAAATGGAATGCGTCCAAACTAACACACAAGTGACATTTAATCCTAGGAGGCGTTATAAAGTGTTTAGATCAACTGATAACCTTTAAAAACCTTATACATATGAAAAGGGAAAAAAAGCATCTTGTTTTGGTGTTACACCTGAAGTTATGTGAACCGTTAAAACTGCCTGAAGTGCTTGAGATGTGCATCAGAAGCAATGCAATTTAATTAGTGACTCCATTTATTACATTATATTTATTACAGTGTTAAAGTCAGTTGTAAAGTTAATGTTAGTAACCATGCACAGTAATGGTTATTTGTTATTTGGTTACTTAAGTTTTTACCGAGGTTGTAATTTGTAGTAACCTTTAAAACATAAAAACCTTCTGAACAGTAAACCTGTGATATGAAGAAACCTTTCAAGTGAGAGGGGAAATTTTGTGTTTTGCAGTTTAACCACAAGGTGGCAGTATATTGTTTGAGTGTAGAGGTGCTACTTAGTATTCTTTAAGAAGAAGCGGTGATAGTTTTCTTTTGAGAGATGTAGCGTGTGCTGAATAAAGAATCAAGAGGACTCACTTGTGCAATTACTGAGTCCCCGAGAACACAACAGTCTCTAATGTTTTAATGCAAACTGATTCCCGAGCAGATGCCAACTTCATAGAAAACACTCTTGCCTAGAAACTTTTCAATGGTGTGGGGGCTTCCTTGGATGTATATCCATGCGGGTCCATGCGAGATACACTTCATAGGTTCCCATGAAACCTCTACACTGTTTATGGATTTAAATGCTCCTTGTGACATCAACTTCAGTTAAGAGTCCTAAAACCCACTCTAGTGTGGAAATATGTATCAGGACCTCAAGAAAGTTTTTTATTAAGACTAGGTGAGTGGCTTTAGTCCTCCTCAAACATATGAGCCAAACTATGGATTAGAAGACCAGAGATTTTTCCCTACAACTCACCTGCATTTGCTGAATTCTTTTTAATAGAAAAAGCCTCGAACCATGCATCGATTATCATGAATTAAACCAAGTGATTGTCAAGTATTACATCTATTACCCTTATTTTCTGAGTAGAAACTCGAAGAGGCTAAGATCTATATTAAACCCAAGCTATGCAGCATCTATAAAGCCTCTGCCTGGACAATCTTGCATTTTAACCACGCTAAAACAATGTTTAAGTACCCAGATGCATCCAAGTCCTTCATCATGGAATTGAATGCTTCAGCATCATCATGGGGTTTGGATTGTCTCCTTCAGCTGATTTCCAAGAACTTGTTCCAAGCTGAACAAAATTAATACATCAGCAGCTAAACGTTCCTGGCAGTACAAGTTCTGGAGGAGTGTTTTCACTGGTTGAAGGTGAGTACTTATTCAACACATTTTTAATTTAATTTAGAAGAATCTGGAGTACATGAAGATGGCCGGGAAAATCAACTTCTAGCAATTCCAGAATTTTTGAAAATCAATAAATCTGACTTGAACTATCTCAACATCTTATACTTTGAATTGCATGATGTTGCAGTCACCTCTCCAATCAACCTTCTCCTCGTTGTTATCTATTCTCCTGTTAGTCACCTAGGTGACTTTATTGAAGAAATGGACACGCTCATCATTTACCAACACCACCTTTGTCCTCCTTCTTCTAACATTCAACAGCTGCCCTCTCACCCAAAATGAATTAAATACCTAATAAATTTAACCTCCTATTGCCGGGTACAGACATCAATGCTGCCCCACTTCACATCTCAGATCATCATTTGGTATCCTTCACCAACACCCTTCCTATACTGCCATAAAGTTATCAGCATTTCTCTCCCACATTTCTCTCCCACATGCATATTGCTAAACACAGTCTCATAATATGGATAGTAAATTCTGCCAAATTCTGCCAAAGCGACACCACAAATACATCCATCTGGTGCAAAACAGTGATAACACCCAGGAAAGAAACATGATTTTGGAGCCTTTAAGTAAAGAAATGTTTATCATGTTTGGAAGGATTTAACCCCCTAAAGCCACTAACCACATAAGCCCTTAAAAACTTTATAGGAAATATATAATTACATATAAGGGAGTAAAAACTATTTTTATAATTTCCTGTTATGAGATTTATGATTATGACCAAAAATTACATACCTCTTTCAACAGGAGTCTGTTTCCTTTGTTCACCAGGCATCTCAATCAGAAAAGTCTTCACATTATCAAGTGCTCCATTGATTGAAGGCTCTTTTGCACTCAGCTCCCTCCTGAATTCCTGTAACAAAATGAAACGTCTCCAGGTTACGTATGTAACCATGGTTCCCCGGAGGGAACGAGACGCTGCGTCAACAACGCTTTGGGAACGCTTTGGAAAAGTCCAACGGAAAAGCGCGATGTCACCGGCGGGGTGACGTCACGACCAGGAAGCTATAAAAGCACATGCAACTGGAGATGGCGCTTGCTTCGAAAGTGAAGGAAGGGCTCGCAGGGATGCAGGGAGTGTGGCACCGAGATGCAGCATCGTTCCCTCGGGGAACCAGGGTTACATACGTAACCTAAAGAGTCCCCTTCAGGAACTCGAGCTGAGTCAACAACACTTTTGGAACGAGTGTACAATACCGCCAGACCCATCCCTGCCTAGTGTGGATGGGCACAGCTATTTCAAGGGACAGAGGAGCTTGAAGTGTCACTAAGGTCAATGCTGGAGTCCCCAACTGCACAGTTTCCTTAACTTTTATATAACAATAAGGATACTTCTTCTTCTTCTTTTAATTTCTCCCATTAGGGGTCCCCACAGCGGATCATCCGCCTCCATACCGCCCTGTCCTCTACATCTGCCTCTTTCAAACCAACCCCCTGCATGTCTCCCCTCACCACATCCATAAACCTCTGTTTTGGCCTTCCTCTTTTCTTCTTCCTTCAACATCGCAGGTCTCACCACAGTCCTATAAACTTTCCCTTTTACTCTCGCAGATACCCTTCTATCACAAATCACTCCTGCTATCACTCTTCTCCACCCACTCCACCCTGCCTGCACACTTTTCTTCACTTCTCTAACACACTCTCCATTACTTTGCACTGCTGACCCCAGGTACCTGAACTCCTCCACCTTCTCCACCTCTTCTGCCTGCAACTGCACCACTCCACTGCCTCTTCCCCTCGTTCACACACATGTACTGTGTCTTAATCCTACTGACTTTCATTCCCCTTCTCTCCAGCGTGTAACTTCACTTCTCCAGGCTCTTCTGAAACTGCTCCCCTACTCTCACCACAAATCATAATATCATCTGCAAACATCATAGTCCACAGGGACTCCACTCTGATCTCATCCGTCAACCTGTCCATCACCACTGCAAACAGGAAAGGGCTCAGAGCCGATCTTACATACCCGATTCCAAAAAAGTTGGGACACTGTACAAATTGTGAATAAAAACAGAATGCAATGATGTGGAAGTTTCAAAATGCAATATTTTTTTTAGAATAAAACATAGATGACATATCAAATGTTTAAACTGAGAAAATGTATCATTTTAAGGGGAAAATAAGTTGATTTTAAATTTCATGGGATCAACACATCTCAAAAAAGTTGGGACAAGGCCATGTTTACCACTGTGTGGCGTCCCCTCTTCTTTTTATAACAGTCTGCAAATGTCTGGGGACTGAGGAGACAAGTTGCTCAAGTTTAGGAATAGGAATGTTGTCCCATTCTTGTCTAATAAAGGCTTTTAGTTGTTCAACTGTCTTAGGTCTTCTTTGTTGCATCTTCCTCTTTATGATGCGCCAAATGTTTTCTATGGGTGAAAGATCTGGACTGCAGGCTGGCCATTTCAGTACCCGGATCCTTCTTCTACGCAGCCATGATGTTGTAATTGATGCAGTATTTGGTCTGGCATTGTCATGTTGGAAAATGCAAGGTCTTCCTGAAAGAGACGACGTCTGAATGGGAGCATATGTTGTTCTAGAACTTGGATATACCTTTCAGCATTGATTGTGCCTTTCCAGATGTGTAAGCTGCCCATGCCACACGCACTCATGCAACCCCATACCATCAGAGATGCAGGCTTCTGAACTGAGTGCTGATAACAACTTGGGTTGTCCTTATCCTCTTTAGTCCGGATAACATGGCGTCCCAGTTTTCCAAAAAGAACTTCAAATTTTGATTCGTCTGATCACAGAACAGTTTTCCACTTTGCCACAGTCCATTTTAAATGAGCCTTGGCCCAGAAAAAAACTGGATCATGTTTAGATATGGCTTCTTTTTTGACCTATAGAGTTTTAGCCGGCAATGAAAAAAGGCACGGTGGATTGTGTTCACCAACAATGTTTTCTGGAAGTATTCCTGAGCCCATGTTGTGATTTCCATTACAGTAGCATTCCTGTATGTGATGCAGTGCCGTCTAAGGGCCCGAAGATCACGGGCATCCAGTATGGTTTTCCAGCCTTGACCCTTACGCACAGAGATTGTTTCAGATTCTCGGAATCTTTGGATGATATTATGCACTGTAGATGATGATAACTTCAAACTCTTTTTTCTCTGAGAAACTCCTTTCTGATATTGCTTTTTCACCGCAGAATCGGGGGAATTGGTCAAATACAGTCATGATACTTAAATCTGCTCCTTGCTATAATCAATATGTCTACCTGGAAACAATTATGCCAGAATCAGAGGATAACTTCCCCCGATCTGAACACGTACATTATCAACCTAATATTGACTATGACCCACAAAAAATCAAGTACTCTGCAAATCTGCCTTGCAACAAAAACAGGCAGTAAAAACGAAGTAAAAAGTGTCATTCACCTTATGGATGATCAGCTGCTGATGTACAGCAGGTACATCGCCCCCAACTGGTTTCTGTTGCTCCAGCTCCTCCCTCTTAAGCTGTAGCCACTGGAGCAGACCTTGTAAGGATAAGTGAAAATTCTTCCACTGTTCCATGTTATCATCCAGGTAATGCCTGAGAAGAAGAAAAGAATAGAAGTGACAAAGAATGGCAAAAACACTTAAGCATACAATATATAAATACATGATCTATTTACATATTGTACATACATCTTGGGACTAGATTTACGAAGTATGTTCTTTCATTCTTGAAACCATCTAACCAAAATGTATTTACAATAAACTTAAGAAGTTCATAGAAGAGCAGACACTGGTAATAAGAAAGAAGAGCAGTGGGAAGAGCATACATCTGTAGAGTTCACCTGTGTGAACTGGGGCTCCAGATGTGTGTTCACCAGCTCACCTGCTGCTTCCTAGCAGTTTAAAAGCTGCTGATCCAGGTAAAAGCTCGGTTTTGACTAAAGCTAACTAAAATTATTCATTAAATGCTGAGCTGAAGTCCACTGATCAATGTCTGATACATATTGTAAGAGGAAAGCTGAGAGCTCTGTGGACATTGGCAATAACTAAAAGACAGGATCTGGAGCTGGCGGTGGAGCTGGAGGTGGCAGAGTTAAAAATGCTGAGATTTTCATTGGGCGTGACGAGGATAGACAGGATGAATGTAGGATGTTTTAGAGCCAAGGTGAGGGAGGCAAAATTGAGATGGTTTGGACATGTGCAGAGGAGGGACATGGGGTATATCGGTAGGAGAATGCAGAGGATGGAGCTGCCAGGGAGGAGGAAAAGAGGAAGACCAAGGAGGAGGTTTAAGGATGTGGAGACATGCAGGTAGTAGAGGCAGATGTAGAGGACAGGGGAGTATGGAGGAAGATGACAACCCATAATGGGAGCAGCCAAAAGAAGAGGATGAAGCTGAGAGCTCTTCAATGTCGTTTAAATGGGCAACAAAGAATTGTCTCTCAAATATGTCCCAAAAAGGTCCCAATGTTGGGTTTGTTATTTCTGAGAATCGACATGCTCTACAAGGGGCTAAAAAAGTAGACTAAATTCAAAACCATAAACTAGCAGCAGTGATAAATACTATGGCATCGTTTTACATTTACAAACCATACAAAAATATGGCTTAATAGTGTGAAAACAAGCTTCACCAATTATTCCCTTATTTGTTTGTCATGTGCACATGACTGTTTCTAGCCCATTTGGAACCCTAGGCAAGATTCCTATTGTCACCCCTGCATTGACTCTGCCCTCCCACCACAATGCTTAATTTCTCTTCCTAACAGCAGCGCTCACTATCACTAGAGAAACCACTCAGATAATCGCAACTAATCATAATACGTCAAAATAACAAAAAAAATACTCCTCCATACTATTACTTGGTCCTACTACGACCAAGTAATAATAATAATAATAATAATAATAATAATAATAATAATAATAATAATACTCGCTTGGAGTAGGGGTGGGGGAGAGGGCAGCTGTGGGGCTGGAGGCAATTACTGGCGCCCCAGCTGGTTGCGCCCTAAGCGACCGCCTAATTAGTCTATGCCTAGAAACGGTGCTGTGACAACCCCAAATATAATCCTCCCAGACGTTTGATTTAGATAAAACATGCCTTAATTTATTAGTCTTGTAACAGTAAGTCAATTCAGTAAGAAAATGCACTTTTACTTGAAATTGAAATTTACTTTCAATGCCTCAAAAGTAGCACAAACAGCTGTTGTGTATATAGACAATTAAGTAAGTAAGTAATTATAAAGAGGCCTGAGACTTTTCTGACCAATACAGTGGCAGAAGGAATACAGTAAAATATACCCTTTTCAGGTAAATAAATAAAAAGTGTAAAATATTATATAAATAATATATTCAATAAATTATCTAAATAAATGGAATATTTAACAAAAGACTATACTTTCTTTCGGCTTCTCCCATTAGGGGTCGCCATCCATATTCGTGATCCGCATGTTCGATCCCTATTTATCCGAGCTTAGGACCGGCACTAAGAGTGCACTGGCTTGTGCAACCCTAATGGCTGGGTTCTTAAAAGACTACCAAATAATAATAAAAAAAAAAATAATGAAGATAATATACTATACCGGTGGTGGAACTGCATCTACACGAAACACTAAACATTACAATATATTGTAAAATGTTTGCGGACACCTTGTCATAAGTACGGTATGTGCTTTTATAACATCACATTCCACATTTAGTCTCAATTTGCTCTTATAATTCCCTTCACTCTTCTGGGAAGATGTTCCACTACATTTTGGAGTATGCTTGTGGACATTTGTGTTCATAGACCAGGACCAGTGCTTCCAGCCCCTTCTCCGAATTCAGCCAGTGGACTAGTAGATGCTACAGTTCCTGGTCCAGCTAAAGGATGCTACAGCAACTGGTGGCTACTGCATCCATGCTTCATGCTTTCTAAGGATGACAACAGTCAGAGAAGCTGCAGACGTGGTTGACCTAGAGTTGCTGGGGCAGTTCATTGGAAAAAGCAAAATGGGTCCAGTGACACTTTCCAGCCTTGTTAGAAGATACAATCCAACAAGCAAAGCACCAATTAGTGGCATATCAGTATCTTCTTCTTCCATCTATTTAATACAAGGGAGTACAAATCAGGCTCAGGGTGTTACCGAACCAACGCCTAATAAAACCTGATTTAATTTGGGTTATGTTAAATGAAATTAGAGCTCAGAAATTAGACAAATATTTGTGGATGGGCCCAGCAGTAGCTAAGCACACTGAAAAGGTGGGGAAGTGCTTTAACAAATTCCTTTAGGAGCAGTCATGAAATGCTTTTGTCAAAATGAGAGTAATTTGATGGTAAACAAATCCAGCCTACACAACCTGTTGTACCAACACACGCATACTTATATTGAGTTATGCAAAAAAACGTAATAAGGATTAAATCCTCATACAGATGTCCTGATGAAGTGATTTAATATCATACTAAAATATGATTTTATCATTAGAATTGGAATAAGTGGCTCAAGACTATTATTTGCAGGTTGAGAAGTGCTGCAAGTGTTAATGTGGTTTTCCCCATTTTAATTATTGTAAGGGCAAATTTTCCACCTCATTTGGGTTGGTGGAGCCCCAATGACATTCAAATTTCTCATAAACAGAATACTCCCTATTCAGTACATATGCTTCTGCTTATTTCAATGAGAATAATTGAATCATTTTAGGGCTGTCCTTGAGATAGGCAGGATTACCAGCTAATACTGCAAAAAGAAGAGTTCAATTGGATAGGTGAAGGACTTCCTACCTCTTGTGGGATATACGGATGCATCTCTAAATAGAAGACACTAAACAGTAGACTGCAGCCTGCGCAAGCCCCACACCCAATAAAGGGTAACATTTCCTAGGGATAGCTGGCTATTATTAGAAGGATTAACTATTTTTTGGACATCACCAGCCATGCTAAGTCAATTCAATTCAATTCCATTCATTTTTATTTGTATAGCGCTTTTAACAATGAACATTGTCTCAAAGCAGCTTTACACAGATAATGTGGTGATTAAAAATGAATATGTTCTAAGTGATTTCATTCAATTATAAGGACCAGATCTGATCCAGTGGGAAGTTGGACGGAAAGCGGTGGGGTTGATTGAGCACCACAATGAGTTGGAAAGTTAGGATAAATGGTAGCAGGGGTGTGATTGCACATAAGATGTGGATATAGAGAAGGTAAATCAAAAAGGCAGGTGTTTATGTCTGTTTGTTTGTTCTTTTCATTACTGTTATAACTATAGAAATAGCAGCACATATGCATATATTAAGGATGGTAAGATTCACCAATTTGCATCAATGCATAGGCGTAAAAGTTAATGATGTGATGCATCGATTTAAAATATTTGCATCCGACAGAAGTTGCCATTTGCATCACAATGCATTGTTTTAAACATATTTGCATCAGTAAAAAACTATTTATTCATATATAATTATTAGTAAATGTGCTATACTGTACTTTTATTTTTTAGCAAAGTGACCATTATTTGATGTGCAGATTGATTCTCATCGCTAAACTTTTTCTCAAGCGCGTTCTCTTAGCATCACTACGGAGACCGAGGCGTGTCCTGAGAGTCACATAGAATACAGATTGACATGGCAGAGGTAGAGCTGCGTCTTCCTGGAGACACAACAGGAAAAGAACTGGTTTTATTTAATATTTTTCTTTCTTTTTTGCACTTCAAAGGCAGAAGGCACTTGAGTAAATTGATGATTTGCTGTCTGTCTGAACCAAAGAAATAAAAGTCAACTATCTGTACATTATTGAATTCCAGTTCATCCTATTGCATTGTATCTGATTGTGTCGAAATCGGATCACACTGCCTCGTATTCGGGGAGAAACGTATTGCATCGCATATTTTAGGAAATTCTACTGATATAAGTGTGTTCAAGCTCAAAAGGTATAGTCGGGTACAAAAATTAGACAATGACAAAATTCATGTAAATTTGTCCTGTGTATATCACCGAAATGGAATTAAAATTAACCACTTCTGTGCTGCATTTATTGTTTAGAAATTACATCCATTTTTCCTCGATTTTCAAGAAACCAGACAATGGACGGACACTGCCTCCCCCTCCTTATTTGCTTTTAAACCAAACAGAATAAAGATATAATGGTGCTTCAGAGTACATATGGATAATGACTTAAAACTGACCTCAAAAGCAATCCAAGAGCTTCTTAAAACAAAGAAATCGAATGTTTAACTGAACAACTGAGGAAGCTGAAGACAAAACTGAAATTAGAAAAGACCTACAAACAACAGGAACTTAATGTGCACTTAAGTTCTGGCAAATCATCTCAAGAAAGGAAACTCTGCATTTAGGGACGTCCATGAGTTCCTGACTTCAAATAGTCACGCACTGCAAAGAATTTGCCTCCAAGTAGTACAATTCATTATTTTATTTATAATTGTCCAATTACTTCTTAGTCTGTTTAAATGGAAGTGCCATGTAAAAATAAACATTCTTTAAATTTCATTACAGATACTGATTTTGAACTATATTAAATTATATTAAATCTATGCATGACTACCGTAATTTCCGGACTATTAAGCGCACCCAAATATAAGCCGCACCCTCTGAATTTGACAAAGATTTTTATTTTGAACATAAATAAGCCGCACCTGTCTATAAGCCGCAGGTGTCTACACTGAAACTAATGAACTTTACACAGGCTTTAACGAAAGACAGTGTCTGTTACACGGCTTGTATCTAAACAGTAGCCTACCAAGAAAGTCATTGTTCACTGTCTTCCTCCTTCCTTTCACAACTATTTCTCTCGAGAGTTTATCTTTTGGCATCGTCGTGCGTTTAAAAATCACCATCGGTGAAGCTTTTCTCCCGATGCCGTGCAGCTCAGAACACAGGTGAAGTGTTTTTTCATGCCCGGTTGTTTTCAGCGTGACGAATGATTCGCATTTCCTGTAGACAGTCCGAGTGAGCGGCAGGTCAAAGGTCAGAGGAACCTCATCCATATTTATGATGTGGTGCGGCCCGATTCAGTGGGAGCGCATCTGATTTAATAACAAGAGTTTCATTGGTTCACCTGAACCTGTTCGGCAATTTCATTGGTCTAATGTTATGGGGCTCAGTTTTTTGGCTTGAAGTTTGTGAAACCGGGAAAAACCCAGGAAAAATCCATAAATTAGCCGCTTCGTTGATTAAGCCGCAGGGTTCAAAGCGTGGGAAAAAAGTAGCGGCTTATAGTCCGGAAAATACGGTATCAAAAAAGGATCATAATTTTGCACAATAAATGTATCTCCACAAAAAATCTACTCAATCCTACCCATTTTGTTTATATTTTTTGACAAAAAGTGTTTTCTAATTTATATCTTTGGAATCTTTCTGAATTAGCTGGATAAATGTTTCTTTTTTTGTAAACTTGTGGCTTTCAGAATTAAAACCATTATACTTATACATTTGTATCTAAAATCCTGTGTTTGCAATACCTTATTATTAATAATGAAAAATAAAAATAGATGGTAAGAAACATGGTTAAGCGAACTGGCACAAAATTCAAAGAGTACTCAGTCATGTTCATCATGATGTATGAATCAATGTGATTGATGAATCACAAATTACACACATCCTGTCTTTGCTGTCACCAACAGAAGTTTTGTGTATTTTTTTAGTGCTGGTGACACAAACACATATGGCCAAGCTGACTGGGGTTATGGAGGGTTGTGTAACTGTGTGCACCTGATTACACCTGATAAATTCATATAAATCTCTTAAGTTGCTTTAGGCAGCAACTAAATTTCTATAATGAACTGGATTATTTAGATTCATTAGATCTAATTAGATTTTGCAATCATATAAGAATTTACTGAGCAGATACCTTAGGTGTATGGATTAAACATAAAAACACAAACATTTCATTTAATAATTCAAGATTTTTACCTCATACTGTAGACCTTTTGACACAAGTCCTGCCAGCGTTTTCCCACGTTGTACAGCTGTTTTTGCAGCACTATAGCGTCGTCTGTCCTTCCCAGCGATGCCACAATACGCTGCCCATTTTCATCAAGTGAATGATACGTATCTTTCTGGGTCTCGATCTCCTTCTGAAGATCCTGTAGAGATTAACAGAGCTAATTCAGTAAACCTGTTCAGTCATTCGAGCAAAACTGTTTAAACAACTTCATCATGGTTTCCTTACCAAAGTTTGCTTTAGTACAGTTAACAAAAGTCACAAAGGTACATTAGTATTTACATAATATTTCACAAAAGATATTTGTATTGTCCAATATTTTTCCCTAACATACAGCAAGAATACACATGTCTGTAAATATGCTATATGCAATTTACATTACTCCCATCAAGTTACACAAAACATAAACATTGAATACAAAACCCTAGAAAGTAATAATAATAATCAGACCTTAACATGGTATGTCTTACGGTGCAACATATCCATAGATTAAAGCTTCAGGCACAAATGCATGTATGTCTGACTCGCTTTAGCACAGATCTCTATTTCCACACCATATGGATGTTGAGAGATAATATGAAAAGAAGTGAATGACGGTGAGCAGCCAGAAAAGGGATTGTACAATTACTGTTCGGAAGCTTGCATGCCTTTTCATGAAGGCACATTGGGTCTGTTGTTCATGAAGGGAGTGGGCACTGCTACTGAAGAAAGGCAAAGTTCTGGAAACAAAGGCATCTCCTTATCCCACTAGTGTGTCTGCCTCTTCAAATTTTTTATGAATCGCTGAGCTGTTGCCAAGAACACATAGTTGCCATACCAGTTAGTGCAGGACAACCAAGATAAATGATTCAACATATCACTAACTAAATGCTTACCCAAATTTATATGAACACTGAAGCCCTGATTTACTGAGATACTAAATAAAATGTTCATTTGCATGTGCAGTCTAACAAAATGTTTGCATTGACCGGGAATGTTGCAATAAAGATTAGATTCAATAAATTCAATGATTTGAAATGCAGAGGAGAAACTTTCCTCACAAATTATTTCGATTTTTTTTTTAGCTATAAAGCATAGGTAAGCAAAGAGTGCAGGTATTAAATCAGCCGCCTGCAATTCTGATGCATCTCCAATTAAAACTGTGTGGCACATAAAGAACCACGAAATATATGGCAACAAAATCCCTGCATAGTGAAGATATGGGGATAAATATCAGTTCATAAACTCAAAAACATAAGTAACTAAAAGTGATTTAGGAAGAAACTACTATTTAAGCAGAAAATTAACTAAAGCAGACCACCCGATCAAATTTTGCAGTTGCATAAATGCTTTGTCTGTTAGTTTGGGGCATAACAAAGTTTAAGTGAAAAAACACAAATGTATAGATATTTCATTAACCTGAACAACCCTACACATCCTCACTTTGATTTCTTTTTAATCAGTGGCCCAAGACACAAATTGACTTAATTACCACAATCACACTCCTGTTCCTTCCACTTGGAATAGAAATCACCTTTAGAAAACATTTTGCATATGGCACTGATCATGATTAAAATGGACAGCCATCATCAAAATAACAATACTATGTATACAGTGGGGCAAAAAAAAAAGTATTTAGTGAGCCACCAATTGTGCAAGTTCTCCCACTTAAAAAGATGAGAGAGATCTGTAATTCCCTTTCAGGAACTCGAGCTGCGTCGAAACGCTTTGGGAACGCGCCTGAGTGTTCACGCGCTGAAATAATGTGTGTAATCAGTCAAAAATTGGACGCTGGCCGTCACCGATGAGGTGACGTCACGACCAGGAGTATAAAGCGCATATGAGTGAGGACAGCGGCAGCTTCTGTTGTTCAGAAAGCGCTCTGTGGTGTGGTGTGGTGTGGTGTGGTTCAGATTGTGTGGCAAAACCATTTCTGTTCCCGGGAGCGGAGCGCGCTAGTCGGTTCTAGAGAGAGCCGGCTGCATGTCAATGAGCGGCACTCTCCGAGGAGAGAGCTCACACTTCTCGGGTTCTGCCCCGCTCTCGCTGAGGCGGAGCGGAGCGGCAGTTCCTGGGGTTCGCATATGGACCTTGCAGAGGGTTTCGAGACGGGCTTGTCCCTTTCTCCAACCTCACCTGCTTGGTTCAGCGCTGGCTCGGAAGCACGCCTTTCGGCGGATTCTCCCCCCTGCGACGAGAGCATTAGCTCCGCCTCTCTTCCTCTGAGGAGGGGGGGGCGGGGGGGAGCTTTGGAGTTGGGGGCGGAGCTAGGTCGCTTCCCGAGGGATGCGGCTGCGCACATTCTGCGCACTTTCGGCGCAGATTCTCTGCACATTCTGTGCATGATATGCGCATATGGCACCGTGCACATTCTGCACGCATTTTCTGTGCGATCGTTCCAGTCCCGGAAAGCACTCCTCGAGGGGGGTGCTCTCACTCCTCGTAGTAAAATAAAAATAATAATAATAATGAGGATGAGGATGATGATGATAAAAAAATAAATAAATAATAAAAATAATAATAATAATAATAATAATAATAATAATAATAAGCGGTAAGCAACCTGTGCCATAGCCAAGCTACATAACTTGGCTGGCTCATGGGCAGAAAGTCCCTCCGTCCAGCAAGCTGGACGAGCGCTTTTCTGACACCAGGTCGCATAAAAACCTCCATGTCGAGATCTCCCGTTCTTTCCAGGTACACTGAAGTGTCATGGTCATAGGAGTAGCCCCTTCAGCCACCTTTCAACGTTGTATTCACACGTTTGGGGCGCAAAGTGCACGGGTATGGAGCGATGCTGCGTGTTGAAGAGACGCTTGCGAGCTATCTCTCCCGGGATCGCTTCCTCCCTCAAGACCCCGACATGAGTGGGAGGTGCCCCAGGCAGGCATTTTGCTGAGGTTCGCCATACGGCGGATCTGGCTCTCAGAACCACTGTAGAGACTGCTAGGGCCATTAGCTGGTATATGGCTGCCCTGGTGTCCACCCTGACCGCTCAGATGGGGCTGCTCGGTGGGCAGCCCCATACCGCAACCCTCCACCTCCCACCGGGTGCAGGAACACAGCATCACGTCTCCCTGTGAGGGATCCTGTGTGGCGCTCTGCGTCTCAACTTCAATCCAATTGGTTGAAAACGTCTCTAGGTTACGTATGTAACCCTAGTTCCCTGAGGGAACGAGACACTGCGTCTCTATGCCACACCTCCGGTGTCCCTGCAGCGCTTCCTTCTCCCTTACAGAAGCTGCCACTGTTCTCACTCATATGCGCTTTATACTCCTGGTCGTGATGTCACCTCATCGGTGATGGCCAGCGTCCAATTTTTGACTGATTACACACATTATTTCAGAGAGTGAACACTCGTTTCCAAAGCGTTTCGACGCAGCGTCTCATTCCCTCAGGGAACTAGGGTTACATACGTAACCTAGAGACGTTTTCATCTTAGGTACACTATGAGAGACAAAACGAGAAAAAAAAATCCAGAAAATCACACTGTCTGATTTTTGAAGAATTTATTTGCAAATTATTGGGGGTAAATAAGTATTTGGTCAATAACAAAAGTTCATCTCAATACTTTGTTATATACCCTTTGTTGGCAATGACAGAGATCAAACTTTTTCTGTAAGTCTCCACAAGGTTTTTACACACTGTTGCTGGTAGTTTGGCCCATTCCTCCATGCAGATCTCCTCTAGAGCAGTGATGTTTTGGAGCTGTTGCTGGGCAACACAGATTTTCAACTCCCTCCAAAGATTTTCTATGGGGTTGAGATCTGGAGACTGGCTAGGCCACTCCAGGACCTTGAAATGCTTCTTACGAAGCCACTCCTTCATTGCCCGGGCGGTGTGTTTGGGATCATTGTCATGCTGAAAGATCCAGCCACGTTTCATCTTCAAAGTCCTTGCTGATGGAAGGAGGTTTTCACTCAAAATCTCACGATACATGGCCCAATTCATTCTTTCCTTTATACGGATCAGTCGTCCTGGTCCCTTTGCAGAAAAACAGCTGCAAAGCATGATGTTTCCACCCCCATGCTTCACAGTAGGTATGGTGTTCTTTGGATGCAACTCAGCATTCTTTCTCCTCCAAACATGACAAGTTGAGTTTTTACCAAAAAGTTCTATTTTGGTTTCATCTGACCAGATGACATTCTCCCAATCCTCTTCTGGATCATCCAAATGCTCTCTAGCAAACTTCAGATGGGCCCGGACATGTACTGGCTTAAGCAGGGGGACACGTCTGGCACTGCAGGATTTGAGTCCCTGGCGGTGTAACCCTAACCTGTTACTTTGGTCCCAGCTCTCTGCAGGTCATTCACTAGGTCCCCCCGTGTGGTTCTGGGATTTTTGCTCACCGTTCTTGTGAGCCTTTTGACCCCATGGGGTAAGATCTTGCGTGGAACCCCAGATCGAGAAAGATTATCAGTGCTCTTGTATGTCTTCCATGTTCTACTCATTGCTCCCACAGTTTATTTCTTCACACCAAGCTGCTTACCTATTGCAGATTCAGTCTTCCCAGCCTGGTGCAGGTTTACAATTTTGTTTCTGATGTCCTTTGACAGCTCTTTGTTCTTGGCCATAGTGGAGTTTGGAGTCTGACTGTTTGAGGTTGTGGACAGGTGTATTTTATACTGATAACGAGTTCAAACAGGTGCTATTAATACAGGTAACAAGTGGAGGACAGAGGAGCCTCTTAAAAAAGAAGTTACAGGTCTGTGAGAGCCAGAAATCTTGCTTTTTTGTAGGTGACCAAATACTTATTCTCCACCATAATTTGCAAATAAATTCTTAAAAAAATCAGACAATGGGATTTTCAGGATTTTTTTTCTCATTTTGTCTCTCATAGTAGAAGTGTACCTATGATGAAAATTACAGGCCTCTCTCATCTTTTTAAGTGGGAGAACATGCACAATTGGTGGCTGACTAAATACTTTTTTGCCCCACTGTACATAGTTGCTTATGCATCATGTAAGACAAAATTCTAACTGAAAATAAAAATATATATTTAAAATATAGTTCTTTATTCCAAGACCTTGACTTAAAGATCCAAATACAGAATATAGCAATTATTTTCTAAATGATATTATACCAAAATGAAGCAAATTTCACAGTTAAATTGAGAAAAAGAAGAGCGCTATACTGGCCTTAACAATATGCCTAATAAAAAAAGGCAGTGATTTTTATAAACAGGTCTGAACTAATTTTAAACCATTAATTAACAGAGTAGTCTCCAAAAGTAAACACTAATAAGACACAAATAGTCAAAAAATTAATATTGCATATCAACCTATAACGCAACAAAAACCCCACTATACCCATTTATTAACTGCTGATCAACACAGGCACAAAAATAATAAGCAACTTGAACAGCAGTTAATTTTTTTCCTTTTAAGAATAATTAACAAAACACAATATTGTAAAATAGCACAATTATCATTTTCTATCATCTGTTAGAACTATAATAAATGGACATTCAGTGTCACCCATATGGGGATGGGTTTTCTTTTGAGTCTGGTTCCTCTTAAGGTTTCTTCCTCATGGAGTTTTTTTCTTGCCAATATCACCACTGGAGCGATTCATTTATGACAGTAAGCTTTATATTCATAATCTGTTTATTTCTTTAAAGCTGCTTTGTGACAATGTCCATTGTTAAAAGTGCTATAGCAATAAAACTAAAAATAACACACAAAGTATATAACTTGGCCTGAAATTTGAACTTTAAGCACAATGACAGCACAAACCAGTACAAACTGCTTACTTACTTGCCATTGCTTCAGTAAGTGGTGTGCTGTGACTGGGTCCTCCAGAAGAGATTCCTTATAGGTAGCATCTTGTAAGACATTCGCTGTTGTTTCTGCTTCAGTTAGCCAGTTACAAAACATTTCCAGGTCTGCGTAAAAGTGGTGCATTTGCTGCAGTCTGGCCTCGAGGTCGGCCTCTGTGTCCCCTGCACTAGAAGTGGCAACACGTTCATGTTTAACAGAGTAAGACGATTGCACAATTTGCATTATGAATTAACTGTTTCTAATGGTTCTTATTATTTTCACTTTCCCATTAAAATCATTATTTTTCAAATTTTTGTTAGTATTTTAATGTAGACCTCATGCTTTCATGCAGTTATTTTTTTTGTCTTGAAAAGCTAGAAATGAGCTGCACTTTACAAATTTTATATCACCAAATGATCAGTTAATGACCAAGTTTAGATCATTGATCTATAATTAGTTCATCTAGGTGTAGCAAAGACATAAATTCCAAATGTAACCAATTTCTTATGGAACGTCTCCAGCTCATGTATGTAACCCTGGTTCCCTGAGGGAATGAGACGCTGCGTCAACCGGCGGGGTGACGTCACGACCGGGAAGCTAGAAAATGTTCATGGAGTGAAGCCGACGCTAGCTTCTGTAAGTAGAAGGAAGTGCTGCAGGGATGCCGGCTGTGTGGCAAGGAGATGCAGCGTCTCGTTCCCTCAGGAAACCAGGGTTACATACGCAACCTGGAGATGTTCCCTTTCAGGAACTCGAGCTGCATCAATAACGCTTTGGGAACGAGAGTCCAATACCGCCAGACTGACCAATCCCTGCCTAGTGTGTAGGAGCACAGATAGGTTAAGGTTAGAAACCTAACAAAGGTCAGCGAGGTGGACTAGCCTGCAGCATTGCAGATGTCATGAAGCGAGTGTGCTCTGACCCCGAATGTAGTGGGGTGACCAGAGAACTCATAGGAGGATGCAATAGCACCAATAATCCACCTGCTCAGCATCTGCATGTTTGCAGGAAGGCCTCTCCTTGGAGGGCCAAAGCAGATGAGCAACTGTTCCGACTTCCTCCACGGACTCGTCATGTGGACGTAAGTTCCAGCGCTCGCACCAGACACAGCCGGTTCAGCTTTCCTGGTCTGGGGCCTGAAAAGGAGGAGGATAGAATGCCAGGAGCCTAACAGGTCGTGGGATGACCGAGGGCACCTTAGGGATGTAACCCATTTTAGGGTACAGGAAGGCACTGGCCATGCCTGGAGCAAACTCCAAAGAAGAGGGGCCACTAAAAGGGCCTGCAAATCCCCTACTCTCTTAAGAGAGCAAATGGCCAGGAGGAACACAGTCTTGACTGTGAGGTGCCTCCGAGATGCCTCAACCAATGACTGGAAGGGGGGTCTCAGATAGAGCCTCCAAAACAACGGCCAAGTCCAATGCAGGCACTCTAGGTCACACTGGGGGCCTCAGACTCCGGGTGCCGCAGAGAAAAACGTGTCACTAGCGGGTCTCTGCCCAGTGATTGCCCCGCCACGGGGGCATGATACGCTGAAATGGCAGACACGTACACTTTGAGGGTGGACGGAGCCAACCCTTTGGAATTACAGCACTGAACCAACTGGGCAGCTAACTGGATTCGTTCTGTACAGATCGCACGATCCATTAAACAGATGCCATTTCGTGGCATACGACCTCTGGATTGGAGAATGGTCTCTACCACCTCAGTGTCCCCAGAACTTCCTATGTCCTCTTGGGGGGAGTGCGAGTAGCGACGCTCAGTTTCTGTACCTCCCGATCATTTGATTTAGAGCATAGACAATGCGGAAGCGTTCCCAAAGCGTTGTTGACGCAGCTCGAGTTACTGAAAGGGAAATACATTTGCACTAATAATTTTTGCACTAATAAATAGGTTGACAAACTGATTTCCAGACTAATGGCATCCTTTGCTATAACTAGAACATCCTAAACATGAGTAACATTAATGAATGACAAACAGAAAGAAAGATACTGAAGAAACAGTATTTAAGGTCTTTAACCTTGATGTGACCCTGATTACTGCAAAGATTCAAAAAGGTTTTCCTGACAATATGACAAATTTCACAAAGAATATTGATTAACATGGCAGAGGTAGAGCAGGAGCATCTTCCTGAAGACAGAACAGGAAAAAATATCTGTTTTTAAAAAAAAAATATCTTTTTCCTTTTTTGCACTACAAAGGACTGTTTATGAAAAAGTCTAATGCATTAGAAGTCATAAGGCACTTTAAAGTAAATTAATCTGTCTGAACCAAAGAAATAAAAGCATTAGATCTATCCATTGCATTGTGTTGAATCAAATCGAAATTCATATGTATCTTTAATGTATTTTATCATATTGTTGGCTATACATCGAGATGCAAAACGCATCGGCCTCAGTTATGGAGATGCACACCCTTTGTGGTCTCTTTGACCACTTGCTATGGCTTAAAAAGAGGTTAAGACGCATGCACTGTATGATAGTTGCACAAAAGAAAAAACTAATCAATCATGGTCTTGATAAGGTCAACAAAATGCAAAATTCAACCCCCCCCAAAAAAATACTTACAAAAATTGTAGTTAAAGGGTATGGACACATGAGCAATCAGATTATTATAAGCTTGTTTTTCTTCATAAAAGTGTTCATACAAAATTAAAG
>JAAIIK010000114.1:116098-137815 GCA_014706435.1 Silurus glanis
CAAATCTATGATAAATAGAAACAGAAAATAAATTCCTAATTAAAAAAACTTACCCTTTTTTAATTTTGCCCCAAGCAAGATTCATATTCTCAGTCATCTGCTTAATCTTGCTCGTGTCATCATCGGCATAAAGGACCAGTAATTTGTTTGCCAGTTTATTAGTTTCGTCAATATCGGCTTGCCACAGCTGTATATCTTTAGCAAGTTTCTGCAAAAATTACACTGACTAAGTCACACATTTAAACTCATTATATCTTACTACAGAAAAAAAAATGTTTTAATTTGTGTTGCAATTTTTTTTTAACAAACACAAAAATTCTCCTCATCAATGATTAAAATGTCAGTTTAGTATCAAAATAAAACTCCAGCAACATGTAATTGATATTACCTGAAAGTTTTCTTGATCAGAACTTGCTGGGACTTCTTTCAAGCCTTCTAGTTTTTCACTGGCTTGCTTTACGTGTGACTCCACCGTTTTCTCGGCATCCAGCCACTCCTTGGAGTCTTGATACATGTTCTGAAGTTGCATTATTCTGTCCATCAACTTGGTATGCGAGTCTTCCCAGTGTGCTTGTAATTTCTCAACTAATGGTAAAAATGGAAAAAGTATAATATTTAAAAAAAGCTCCGAAAAATCCATAATAGTGGCAGAAATTTCCTGTGAATTCTTTGGCAAAAAGGAGTTGTAAATGTGATCATGTTTATACAGTAGCATGATGTGAAATGTCTTGTACAGAGCATGGCAAAAGTTTACCTACACCTGAGACATTTAAACAGAATCCATCACATCTTATGTAACTTATGTAATTTAATTAGGTTATTTACTCATTTCCATAAAACATTTTTAAATAGAAAAAAAAATGCATTTCACCATTTATTTATTATATTTTAGTAAGACAAAAATCTTAAATATTTAATTTCCTTTTAATTGTTTAAACTTAAACTTGGAGTGGTAGCTCAGTGATCAAGGCATTTTTTTTATGTCCTATTTTCTCTAAATCAGGTCAATGGTTAATTCCTACCCACTTGCTAGTTCACTGTCCCCACTGCTCCTCCCTTACATAACAATTACCAGCTAGGGATAGCTGAAGCTAACACATTTTTTCAGGACTTAGGAAGCTACAGTAGCTACCACATCTTTTATTAAATGAGACAGAGGGAAGAAAAAACACAGCCAAAACCTGTAAAGCGTATTTTGAGTGGGAATGTAAAGAAATGTTTCACTTGAACCATGTGCAAAGTTAAACACAAAACATGTTTAATATTCTATTTAATCATCTTCAGTAATTGCTTTAAGATGATCATGATTTTGTTTGCTTAAAGTACTAACTGATTAATCGTTTGGATAACTGTCCTGCACACAATCTTAACTTATGGCACTTAAATACAACTAGGATGTTTTACACTCATATTCATATGATGTATTTGAAGGTCCAGGTGCTGTCAATAAATCTATAAATGTCTACTGTGAATAGCCTCAAGCTGCAGATATTAATAGTTACATTTAAATGGGTACCTTCATGAAAAATGTTACTCAGGTGAAGATTTTTTTCTACAGTGATTTTAAACCCAGTGAAGGTGAAATGAAAACTTACTTCGATCTGTAATTGTAGAACGCATCTGAGGGTTGTTAGTTTTGTTTTTAAGGTTTTCTGCTGCAGTGATCTGTTTATTCAGCTGTGGGCATCTTTGTTCCATGTCTTTTACTGCTGACTGAAAGAAAAAATTTGTTGTAACAAGAAATCTTCTCATATTTATTTTTGTCTGTTAGACCGTATACTATTGTAAGATATATAGACAGTTGTGGGACTTTCTAATTCATTGAATTTGCTGCAGTTGGACTCTAATCTAACTCTGATCTAATCTAATCAGAAGCAGGAATACCCCTAAACTAAATCTAAAATGTCATAGCAAAAGCTCTAAATACTTTTAGTTATGTGGATATTTCAGGCCTGCTGCAAATCTTTTTTTAAGTTTATAAATAGCAAATATTAATAAAATAAAATACATTTTAAAATTATGTTCTATAACTAAAACCTAGGAATGAACGATTGGTAATTGGGGCAGACTTTAATGGCCATGTAGGTGAAGGGAACAGAGGTGATGAGGAGGTGATATGTAGGTATGGCCTTAAGGGGAGGAATGTGGAAGATTTTCCTAAGAGGATGGAAATGGCATTGGTGAACACTTATTTTAAGAAGGAGGAGGAGCATAGGGTGACGTATAAGAGTGGAGGAAGCAGCACACTGGTGAGTTACATTCTATTTAGGAGATGCAACCTGAAGGAGATTGGAGACTGTAAGGTGTTGGCATGGGACAGTGTAGCTAGATGTTAGACAGCATCGGATGTGGTCTGTAGGACTGAAAGAAGAATAAGATGGTGGAAACTGAAGGAGAAAGACTATAGTGTGAGATTCAGACAGGGGCTCGGTGGTGGTGAAGAGGTGCTGGATGATTAGGCAACTAATGCAGAAGTGATAAGGGAGACAGCTGGAAAGGTACTTGGTGTGACATCTGGAAATAGAAAGAAAGACAAAGACATGTGGTGATGGAATGAGGAAGTGCAGGAGAGCATAAGGAGAAAGAGATTGGGGAAAAAGAATTGGGAACGGCAGAGAGATGAGAAAAGTAGGCGTAAGTACAAGGAGATGCGGCAGCAGGTGAAGAGGGCTGTAGCAAAAGCTAAGGAAAAGGCATATGAAGAGCTGTATGAGAAGTTGGACACTAAGGAAGGAGAAAAGGATTTGTAGCGATTGGGAAGGATGTGCTGCAAGTTAGAGCAATAAAGGATGGAGATGGAAATGTGTTGACTAGTGAGGAGAGTGTGTTGAGAAGATGGGGAGAGTATTTTGAGCAGCTGATGAATGAGGAAAATGAGAGAGAGAGAGAAAATTAGATGGTGTGGAGATGGTGAAGCAGGGAGTGGATAGGATTAGTAAGAAGGAAGTGAGAGCAGAAATAAAGAGGAGGAAGAGTGGAAAGTCGGTTGGACCAGATGACATACCTGTAGAAGCATGGAGATGTTTAGGAGAGATGCAGTTAAGTTTTTAACAAGATTGTTTAACAGGATTTTGGAAGGTGAGAGGAGGCCTTAGGAATGGAAAGTTGGGGAATTAAGTTGATCAGTCACACCATGAAGTTATGGGAAAGAGTAGTGGAAGCCAGGCTGAGAGAAGAGGTGAACATCTGTGAGCAACAGTATGGTTTCATGCCGAGGAAGAGCACCACAGATGCCTTATTTGCTTTGAGAATGTTGATGGAGAAGTATAGAGAAGGTCAGAAGGAGTTGCATTGTGTGTTTGTGGATTTAGAGAAAGCGTACAACAGTGTGCCAAGAGAGGAGTTGTGTTATTGTATGAGAAAGTCAGGTGTGTCAGAGAAGTATGTGAGGGTGGTGCAGGACATGTATGAGGACAGTGTGACAGCGGTGAAGTGTGCAGTAGGAACGACAGACTGGTTCAATGCGGAGGTTGGACTGCATCAAGGATCGGCTCTGAGCCCTTTCCTGTTTGCAGTGGTGATGGACAAGTTGATGGATGAGGTCAGAGTGGAGTCTTCATGGACTCTGATGTTTGCAGGTGATATTATGATTTGTGGTGAGAGTAGGGAGCAGGTGGACAAGAGCCTGGAGAGGTGGAGATATGTGCTGTAGAGAAGGGGAATGAAAGTCAGTAGGAGTAAGACAGAGTACATGTATGTGAATGAGAGGGAGGGCAGTGGAGGGGTGCGGTTGCAGGGAGAAGTGGTGGTGAAGGTGGAAGCGTTTAATTGCCTGGGTTTAACAGTGCAAATTAATGGAGAGTGTGTTAGAGAAGTGAAGAAAAGAGTGCAGGCAGGAGTGATTTGTGATAGAAGGGTATCTGCAAGAGTGAAAGGGAAAGTTTATAGGACTGTGGTGAGACCTGCGATGTTGTATGGTTTGGAGACAGTGGCATTGACTAAAAGACTGGAGGTAGCAGAGCTGAAGATGATGTTGAGATTTTCATTGGGAGTGACGAGGATGGACAGGATTAGAAAAAGGTTTATTAGAGGGACAGCACATGCAGGACGTTTTGGGGACAAAGTGAGAGAGGCCCGATTGAGATGGTTCTCCATGTACAGAGGAGAGACTGCTGAGGATGAAGCCACCAGGAAGGAGGAAAAGAGGAGGGCCAAAAAGTGGAGATGCATCTCTCACGATTTCATTTGTAATTCATGTGACCCCCCATTTTAGGAACCCTTGTACTACAGCAAACTACTACAATACCAATTAACAAACAAAAACAAATTTCATAGGTAGCAGGGAGAAAATTTTTTTTTAATAGGCACTGATATAGTCATGATGTATATATGACCACTTAAATAGTCTAATGAACCTAATAGTTCCGATTTGGCCTTTTCTGCATACAGGTGCATCTCAATAAATTAGAATATCATTAAAAAGTTGATTTATTTTAGTAATTCAATACAAAAAGTGAAACTTGTATATTATATAGATTCATCACACACAGACTGATATATTTCAAGTGTTTATGTCTTTTAATTTTGATTATTATGGCTTATAGCTAATGAAAACCCAATATTCAGTATCTCAGAAAATTAGAATATTGTAAAAAAAGTGCAATATTGGAGACTCGTGGTGTCACACTCTAATCAGCTAACTAAATCCAAACACCTGCAAAGGTTTCCTGAGCCTTTAAATGGTGTTTCAGTCTGGTTCAGGCCACACAATCAAGGAGGAAAACTGCTGACTTGACAGTTGTCCAGAAGACGATTATTGACACCCTGCACATGGAGGGTAAGACACAAAAGGTCATCGCTAAAGAAGCTGCTGTTCACAGTGTGCTGTATCTAAGCACATTAATGAAAAGTTGAATGGAAGGAAATAATGTAGTAGAAAAAGAGGAAACGAAGCCCATTCAAAAATTTGGGGATATTCACAAAGAGTGGACTGCAGCTGGAGTCAGAGCTTCAAGAGCCTCCACGCACAGACGCATCCATGGGCCACAACTGACGCATTCCTTGTGTCAAGCCACTCCTGAACCAGAGATACAACGTCAGAGGTGTCTTACCTGGGCAAAGGACAAAAAGGACTGGACTGTTGCTCAGTGGGCCAAAGTCGTCTTATATCAGTCAGTATGTGTGATGAATCTATATAATATACAAGTTTTACTTTTTGTATTGAATTACTAAAATAAATCAACTTTTTAAATGATATTTTAATTTATTGAGATGCACCTGTATGTGTAAAACATACTGTATACACCTGCATTCATATGTGATATTAAAACTTATATTTTGGTATTTTGCTACATTTGCTCTATAAAATCATATGACTGAATACATTAGGAAGTACATACATTACAATTGTTGTTTGGGTTTATTGGGCTGCAGAGGGTTGGTGCTCACTAAGCTACACATGATGATTTGTCCTGATGAGTTGTATGAATTCTTTTCATGTACTAAAGTTGTTGGTGGTCTAATTGACTCATGTTAGCAGGTTAGCCAGGCTACTCTATATACAAAATTAACACAGATTCATCTATTAACTAATCAGTTTTACCAGAAACCATACCATGTTGTATTATTGTTTTGTATTAATAAAGTTAATCCTGAATATCTAACAAATGTGCCACTTTGGACAAACAAGTCAAGTCAAGAAGCCAGTGGATAATGGTCCAGTAAATTATCCAGATCTTATTAGATGTAATAACTTTGGATATCTAAGGAATGTTGTTTATGCAGTATGATGACATTTCAATATAGAAAAATTATAACTGCACAAACTATTATAGAAGCAGACAGTCATTTCCTGCACTAACCTTGAGTTTCACAGTCAGGTCACTGATGTCACTGAGATATCCTACCATCACGCGGTGTGATGTAATCATGTGATCAAGAAGAGAGAGCCAGTCATTGAGTTCAGCACTTGAGTAATTGAATGTATCTATTGTTGAAACATCTGGGGCACTGCTTGTCAAGGATTCAGCTGCAGAATAAACATAGTCAGAAAATAACGAATATAAACAGCCAATATGCAACACTGGGACACGAGTAAACTGTATACTGCAGTGTTAAACAGAATACTTAATACCATGTGCATGACTTGATTTGTATAATGCCTGCTATTTTGTGATATTCTTACTTGCAACTTGACATTTGTTTTTCCATTCCTTAAGCAGCATTTGAATAGTTATCCAATCTGCACTGAGACTATCAAACTGGCCCTGTAAAAAAAATGCATATAATGTTGAACTTAGACTGTATTTGAAAAATTGCACATTGTTCATATTTGGAATAATATTTGAAAATAAAACTTTCTTTTTTCGGCTTCTCCCGTTAGGGGTCGCCACAGCGGATCATCCGCATGTTTGATTTGGTACATGTTTTTTTTTATGCTGGATGCCTTTTCTAACGCAACCCTCCCCATTTATCCGGGCTTGGGACCGGCACTAAGAGTGGCTAGGGTTGGTTCCCTGACCGGGGATCGAACCCGGGCTGCAGCGGTGAGAGCGCCGCATCCTAACCACTAGACCACCAGGGACCCTAGACTAATATTTGAAAATGTACATTGAAAATTGTTCACCCTTTCAGGTTGATATAGTGGTCTTTCTTTGGCCAAAACTGTTTCAATTTCTGGCTTCTTAGACTGGATATCATCCATCTATGGAAAATTAGAAAACAACCACAAATAAACACCAAAACTATTTGCTGTAATGCATTACAACTGCATATGCACATTAAAGTCATGTTACATCCTAAATATGTGTAGTTTACACACAAGATGTAAGTGCATGAAAATATATTTAGAGTTTTGCTTCCTTGATAATCATTAAATATGAGTGAATACCTTGTGTTCAATTGCTTCAGGTGATTGTTCAAGTAGGTTCTTAGTTGCAGAGGCCCAGCTGGAGAACTTGTGGTATGCATTCAAATCTCGCAAGTAATTCTCAATCTGTTGCTGCTTCTCAGGAAGGTTAGATGACACCTTTTGCATTAACAAGAGGACAGGGAAATATTTATTTTTATAACATCAATAGTTGTTGAGCTTCTAGACAATCTATACAAACTTTGCAGTCTACTGTTTGGCTATTCAAACAAAAAGTTCCCAAGTATTACAATAAGAAAAGAAATGTACGTATTTCAAATGAAAGGAAAGTTGTAAATATTACCTTGGCCAATCGCATGTTGATAATCTTCAAACTATTTTCCAAAGTTTTGTTTTTATCAGCAGGCAGGGATGAAGATTTTGTTTTAATGTTTTGTAATATTTTCATTTTGTTTGGTAATTCTGCTACTTTAGCCTAAAGGAAAGAAATGCAACAAAAACACAATAAATTATAAAACTTGTATTTAAAAAAATCCTCTGTATTTCTGTATACTTGCTAAATAATGCAATAGAATTTAAAAATTACTTTACCTGTACTTTTTCTAACACTGTATTAAGCTGTTCCCTATTGCCTGGCTCTACAGGGAGGTCAGCAACACACTCCGCTCTATCCAGCCAAGACTGAAAGTTCGTTAATTCATCATGAAGCTCAGCAAGTATAATATTTTCCCCAGTAGATCTATATAGTTAAAGAGTGAACATGTTACACATGTACAGTATGTAGTAATCAATCAGTCTCAATGATATGAACACCATGTGACTCTTAAGAGTTCAAATTCAGCAACAAAAAAATTAAAGACCTTCAAAAAGTATATATATATATATATATATATATATATATATATATATATATATATAAAATATACACAGACATAAACACTTGCCTTCTCTTTAGTTTAGACAGCTGGTTAAACACTGCAATCCAGCGAGCATTGATGGATTCTAGCTGCTTTTTAATCTTTTCTTTATTATCCTTCCTGCTCTGCAAAGCCAGCAGGTCCTCACCCAGAGCATTAAGCTGTTTCACTGCTGCCTCTTGACTTTCCAAGTCTTCCTGCAGTTTCTGTGTGTAATGTATCAAACACATATAAATACAAAACAATCTGATAAAATGTCTAAAATACCGTGTCTGGTCATTACTCCAGAGATTTGCTAATCCTTAAGAAATTAAGGATTTAGGATTGTACAAAATCAACTTTGAATGTGACCAGACATCTGGCACATGTTTTGATAGCTTACAGTCTGAAGGTGCAATTTCCTTTGCCTTAAAAGCAAATTTAAATTGGAACTTACTCACATGACAATTACATTTTTGTCATTTGGCAGAAGCCAGTAAACTCAGTGACTTAGAATTATCTATTTCTAATTTAGCCGGGCATTTGAGGGTCTTGCTGATGGACCCAACAGTGGCAGCATGGTGGTGCTGGGATTTGAACTCCTGACCTTCTGATCAGAAAGCCAACAAAGATAGGAAATAAAAAATATATCTGCTAAAGGATTTAGAAATTATCATGTTCCTATGTCCAAAGGTAAGTATCGGTATGTTAGTAAAAGAAAAATCAGGAAAATGTATAATCGAACTAAAGGCAGGAAGGTCTTTCACGCTGTGTTCCTCCTGACCCCTGCATTATCACAGGGGGTATACACACAGTCTATGTGTAGCTTGTCTGGGAGCGGAGCATGGTGTGGACCTCTCTTCCTCTGACGAAGGGGATGAGGGGGTGCCATATTGGATGAACCCTTGGACATGCCCCCACGGCCAGTTCAGTTCGAGGAGCTTTTGAAGGTAGTGACTCGTGCTGTTTCCAAGCTTAATATCACTTGGCCAGCTGAGAATCAGGAGCAGCGTCTTCTAAATAAATTAGATGAGCGCTTCCTGCAACCAAGGTCACTGCCTCCATGCTGGGCCCGGCCCTTCTTTCCAGCACACCTCAGTGTCTAGACACCTCAGTATCTAGACACTGAGGTGTCTAGATACTGGGGAAGCCCTTATTTGGACTGCCTCTTCAGTCCCAATTTCTCCCTCTACTCAAACGTTAAGGGACTGAAAGAGTGCGGCTATGGGACGATTCCCCGGGTTAAAGAGATGCTGTCTGGTCTGTTCAGCAACGCCGTTAATATGGTAGTCGACAGGTTTCAGGAGGCAAAAAGACAGTCGGTGGCGTTTCAGAGCTTCCTTTCTTGTCACGGTGCTGCACGGTAGGCGCAACCCCAGCCTATCACTAGTGGGCATCAAAAGGTCCAGAAGCTCAGCATCGCCACTCGCACTTCCCATTACAGGGACGTTAGGCTATCTTAAAGCCCAGGTAGGATCCAGATCCTGTTCCTGTGTCTGGCGATTTTGGTAAACAAAGTTCTGTAGCCCCTGCTAGAAGGGAGGAGCTGAAAGAGATTGTGTCCAGGTTGTGAAGGGTCATTAGGGACAAACTTACTTATGAAGAACATATTCACTTTTAATCACCACATTATCTGTGTAAAGCTGCTTTGAGACAATGTTCATTGTTAAATGCGCTATACAAATAAAAATGAATTGAATTGAATTGAATTAGTGACATTTTCTGCCTGGTTTCTGGTTCTTGTATAGTACAAGTCCTGGAAAGTGGGCAGGGGAGCACCAATTATTTTTTCTGCTGTGTGCTGCAGTCTTTTCCTGTCCTGTTTTGTTACTGCTCCAAACCAGATGGTGATGGATCTGGACAGATGGTGATGGCAACCCTAGATTCAATGACTGCAGTGTAGAACTGCATCAACAGCTCCTGTGGCAGACCGTATTTCCTTAATTGGTGGAGAAAGTACATCCTCTGCTGGGCCTTTTTGAGAATTGAGTTTATGTTGGACACCCATTTCAGGTCTTGGGAAATGGTAGTGATCAGAAACTTGAAGGTCTCCACAGATGACACAGGGATGTTGGATATTGTGAGGGGGATTAGTGTTGAGGGGTATTTCCTAAAGTCCAATATCATCTCCACAGTTTTGAGTGTGTTTAGCTCTAGGCTGTTCTAACTGCACTATAGCAAAAGCCGATTCACCTCCTGCTGATATGCATCTTGGATGAGTCCAATGAGCTTAGAATTATCTGCAAATTTCAGGAGTTTAACAGTTAGGTCACTTGATGTGCAGTCATTAGTATAAATAGAGAATAGCAGTGGGGAGAGGATACATCCCTGAGGAGCACCAGTGCTGACTGTCCGAATAATGGAGGTAATACCTCCCAGTCTCACCTGTGGTTTCCTGCTGGTCAGGAAGCTAGTAATCCACTGACAGAGTAGGTAGGCAAGGGGTATAGTAAGCTTTAGGAGTTTGGATTGGAGAATTTCCGGAATTATTGTATTACAAGCCGAACTGAAACCAACAAACAGAATCCGGGCATTCAATTCAATTCAATTCATTTTTATTTGTATAGCGCTTTTAACAATGAACATTGTCTCAAAGCAGCTTTACACAGCATATGTCCCTGGGCATAGGACCGGGATGATTGTGGAGAGTTTAAAGCAGGAGGGGATCTCACACAGCTCCAGTGATCTGTTGAAGATATGGGTCAGTTGGTAGCAGTTGGTAAGCACATGCTTTGAGACAGGAAGGGGAGACATCATCTGGGCCAGGAGCTTTCCTTGTCTTCTGTCTTTGAAAGAGCTGATTTACATACTCTTTACAAATCGTAAGCGCAACTTGAGTGCTGGGAGTAGTTGCTAGAGTGGTTCACGGAGGAGTGATGGGGTAGTCAGTGGGCTGGGTTGGATGAGAGTTGTGAAGATGTTGTTCTCAAACATGCAGTAGAAGGTGTTGAGGTTGTCAGCCAGGTCTTGCTGGGTTTGCTTCAATGGGAAGGGGTGGTTTCCTGTAGTTTGTGATATCTTGCAGGCCTTTCCACACTGATGCAGGATCGTTAGCTGAAAACATGCCTTTCAGCGTTTTTTAGAGTAGCTTGTTTTTGCTAGTCTGAAACTCTTTTAGAATCCCAGAAACAATTTGTGCAGTTCTGGTGAATTCCATGCCCAGGAGGATTAAGGCAGTGATAGGCAGTTTTGATATGTTTACTTAGAGTGTACTCACTTTTGTTGCGAGTTATTTAGACAATAATGGCTGTATGTTGAGTTATTTTCAGACGACTGTAAATCTGTACTGCTATTCAAGCTGCATACTGACTAAAATATATCCAAATTCCATTTCTATAGTATTTTCCCTTGGGAACATATAATGAAATGGTTGCTGAAATGTGAGGGGTTCTGACTTTTGTGAGATATTGTAGGTAACAAAATAATTTGTAGATTCTTCTTCAATATTCTTATTTAAATTAACTAAAAATAAGACTTCCACAAAAACTTGCATATCATCAATATAAAGCAGAGATGATTTCATAATTGCTGTTCAATGCCAAAATATCAGGCAAAAAATGTAATCCTGAAAATACTACATCACTTTATAATATAATCGCCTTGTGAGGGATTCTGAGGGGTGACGTCGCCGTCGGAGGAGCTCAGGGGCGAGACGTTGCCTGGAGAGTAACTCGGAGGAGAGACTTCGCCTTGCGGGGAACTCTGAGGCGTGACTTCGCCTTGCGAGAAACTCTGAGGCATGACTTCGCCTTCAGATGGACTTGGGGGCGAGACGTCGCCTTCAGGGAGACTTGGGGGCGAGACGTCGCCTTCAGGGAGACTTCGGGGCGAGACGTCGCCCTCTGGGAGACTTCGGGGCGATGGTACAACGTCCCCTTCGCGGCCAGGCGGCGGTACGACGATGAGCGGCACCCTCTGCGGCACTGTGGAGTGGAGCGCCACCCTCGGCGGAACACTGGAGCTGAGCGGCGAGCGGCGAGCTCTGGCGGGAACTCTGTGACGGCGCGGCGCGCTCGCGGGGACTCTGAGATGGCGCGGCGCGCTTGCGGGGAATCTTAGACGGCGTGGCGCGCTCGCTTGTAGCAACTTGGGAGCGGAGCGACGCGCTCGTTGAAATCCTGGAACGGAGCTGCACGCTCGTGGGAAATCTGTGACGGAGCAGTACGCCCGCGGGGACCCCGGAACAGAGTGGCGCGCTCGGTGGATCTCTGGAACGGAATGACATGCTCTGGTGATCTCTGTGACAGCACGGCACGCTCGTGGAAACTCTGGAGCGGAGCCGCGCGCTCGTTGAAACTCTGGAGCGGCTCTAGAGAGTGCATCTCCAGACAGGAGGGAGATGCAAAAGGCGATATTGGCCCGCTCAGTGGGGAATTGGGATGACTGTGGTTCCACGTACCTGCCGACGCTCTGCAGAAATCCCCCCCAATCGGCCATCTCGCCGGAGAAACGAGCCGGGTAATCCACCGGGTTCTCGGGGGGGGCGTGGCGCAGCCGCGCTCGCATGCGAGTTTGAACCACGAGGAGCGGCAGCGAGCTTCCGGGTAAAATCCGAAGCGGAGTTTGGCTGCCGATCCATCGCGGTAGAGATCGCGGTACGGCGATCCTGATTTCGGTTCCGGTCGGACCTTCTGTTAGGGCACGGACCACGAGCCAAAAGCGGAAGTAACTCAATCATGTTTATTATGCATACAGAGCACCACACAGAGTCAGAGAGAGTTACGAACTGCTGTCAAGAAAGATCACCTAGCGAATATAATCCACACGGAACGGAGAGTATAATCCAAGAAATGAAAGTAATCCACTAAACACGAGTAATCCACATAACACAGGTAATCCACAGAAAAAAAGGTAATCCACAGAACAAAAGGTAATCCTCGGAACGTGACAGCTACCGAGGGGGGCGTGGCAGGTGGATCCCTGACAATCAGATAGGTAATTGATCTAAGTTTACCTTTGAGAAGCCAAAATAACTTCACTAATTTCCTCTTCAAACTCACCAACTTCCAAGATCTTCTAAAATCTCTCTTGAAATTTTTTTTTTATCTTAACTTAGCATTGGTTACATGTGCATAAATCTTCCAAACTAGCAGTTTTCTAACCCCTAATACTTTTCTGCTTAGTTAGACTAGAAACAGTTATGGGAATGGACCTATCCTAGAATATGTGTTTCATTTTTCAGATACAATGAGGGAAAAAATTATTTGATCCCCTGCTGATTTTGTACGTTTGCAAACTGACAAAGAAAATGATCAGTCTACAATTTTAATGGTAGGTTTATTTGAACAGTGAGACAGAATAACAACAAAAAAAATCCAGAAAAACGCATTTCATAGTATTAAACGCATTTAAAATAAAGAAATTGATATGCATTTTAATGAGTTAAATAAGTATTTCATCCTCTATCAATCAGCAAGATGTTTGGCTCCCAGTTGTCATTTATACAGGTAACAAGCTGAGATTAGGAGCACTCTCTTAAAGGGAGTGCTCCTAATCTCATCTCGTCACCTGTTTAAAAGACACCTGTCCACAGAAGCAATCAATTAATCAGATTCCAAACTCTCCACCATGGCCATAACCAAAGAGCAGTTGGTGCGATTATTCGCAAATGGAAGAAAACAACTGTCAAATTCTCTCAGACTGGGGCTCAATGCAAGATCTCGCCTCGTGGAGTTTCAATGATCATAAGAACGGTGAGGAATCAGCCCAGAACTACAGATTTATCTCAAGGCAGCTGGGACCATAGTCACCAAGAAAACAATTGGTAACACTACACAGTGAAGGACTTAAATCGTGTAGTGACCACAAGGTCCCCCTGCTCAAGAAAGCACATAACAGGCCCATCTGAAGTTTGTCAATGAACATCTGAATGATTCAGAGGAGAACTGGTTGAAATAGTTTTGGTGAGATGAGACCAAATTCAAGCTATTTGGCATCAAATCAACTCGCCATGTTTAAAGCAGGAGGAATGCTGCCTATGACCCTAAGAACCTCTGTAATTGCCGACAAGGGTTTTGCCACCAAGTACTAAGACATGTTTTGCAAAGGGATCAAATACTTAGTTTCTTGTTATTTTGTCTCTTACTGTTCAAATAAACCTACCATTAAAATTAAAGAATGATAATTTCTTTGTCAGTGGGTTCCAGCAGGTATGTAAACAAGTTTGTTTCTGTCTACAATGCAGCAGTAAGTCTCCATTTGAACTGATTATAAAAAACTCAAGATGGATTTTGTGGATCTGTAATTTATATCAACAGTCTTCTACAATGACTCTTTATAACCTTCTTATCTGTGTAAAGCTGCTTTGAGACAATAACCATTGTTTTGAACTGAAAATAACAGTGCCTTATATTGACATATAAGGCACTGAATGGTCTTGTGGTGTAGTAATTAAGCAAATGTTTGGTCTGCCATGGCTACTTCTGTTAAAGTGTGCAGGCTTTTTTGTTGGTAACTCTAATAATGAAAACAGAGGGAAAAAACCTTCTTTCATAGTTATGGAGCATTCATTTAATTAGTGTTTGAGTGCCATTTTTAAAGTGAATGTTTGGATGCTTCAATTCTAACAGACTCAATCAGGTTTGCACATTTTGGAGTGGCTGAATGTTTTATGTTTCAGGATGCCCTCATATCTATGCTACCTTCTGGCTCTCCCTTGTCATAGCTTGGTATGTTGTCATAGCCAGTCTTGCCCAAGTTCCTGCTTAGACTCTGCTCACAATGTGCATTGTCCTTAACCATTATGTGACATACATAATAACCGAAGTTCATCTTTCTTTCCCTTTCTCTCTCTCTTTTTCACTCTGTCTCCCTCTATGCACCTGTCAACTTAGTCATGTTACAGCTAAGATCCGAATAATCCTAGGCCATTTTACTTTCAGGACCTGCCTGATCCAACCCTACTTATATTAGGAGTTATAATCTATTGAAAACCAGGGTTCCCTGGTGGTCTAGTGTTTAGGATGCGGCGCTCTCACCGCTGCGGCCCGGGTTCGATCCCCGGTCAGGGAACCGACCCCAGCCATTAGGGTTGCACAAGCCTTAGTGCCGGTCCTGAGCCCGGATAAATGGGGAGGGTTGCGTTAGGAAGGGCATCCAGCGTAAAAACATGTACCAAATCAAACATGCGGATGGTCCGCTGTGGCGACCCCTAACTGGAGAAGCCAAAAGAAAGTTTAATCTATTGAAAACCACTTGTTGATGCTGAGGACGGCTCCACTTGTCCTAAAGATACATGACATTACTGTGGATGGTATCACTACAAAAACCTTTGTATTGGCTTTGAATTGCAATCACCACAAACAGTGTTGCACTCAATTCTCAGTGTTTACTTTACATTGATAGCGTCAACAAAATAGACTAAAACTATGATACATTTTCCTCATAAATTTTCTATAAAATAAATTAATGTTTATTATACTAGACATTTGGACAACGTTTTCTTGATTATTTATAATCGCATGATCCAGTGTCACCCTGATGAAAATAGGTTTTTCTTTTGATTCTAGATCCTCTCAAGTTTCTTTCTCATAACTTTTCTGGGAGTTTTTCCTTGTCAACCTCGCCTTTGGTTTTCTCATTACACAAACATTTATATGGATAAATGTATTTATTTAAAATCGATATCCATTGTATGTCCATGTTAAAAGTTCTATAAAAAAAGATTCATTGAAATGCATTACACCTGTCAATCACATATTCCGATTTTTTATTGTGCGTCATGCAGCTATTTACAGATTTAACTAAATAAAAATTGGAGGAAATTTTGATTGATTTTGGCCCTCGTTAATAATAATAATTGATTACCTTGATTTGACTTGTATTGATGTTTGGGTCTTCTTCATACTTCAGTAATGCTTTTTCTGCAACAGTCAACCAGTCCTGAATGGATTTAAACACCTCCCCATATTTCTTGCATTTGTCAAAATATCTGGAAAGTGGAAAATATTAAAAAAATTAGGCCTGGAGAAATGTGTAAAGCTGAGAGGATAGAAAGTTTAGTCCAATCTCTTCCTCTCACACCAATTACTATTAAAAAAACAAATAATCACATAATTTAAGGGGAAATTGTCACAAAAATATTATATAGTACTGGGCAAAATCAGACACCATCTTTGAATATCTATCTATCTTTATTTGGTGGCAAACACTAAACATGAATAAATATATTACAAAAAAAAGGGCAAGTGTAAAGATCTGAATGCCAAAATTGTTATAAGTAGATAACTGGATCATCACAAAGTGGCAGGTCTTATTCTGTGTCCCTAGTATGCAGTGGTTACTACCTTGTGGTGGTTCAGAAAAGGATAACAAGTGAACCACCAACAGGCTTATGGGCACAAAAAGCTCACTGATATTCATGGGGAGTGAATGCTGGCCAATCTGGTTCAATCCCATAAAAGAGCTGCTTGTGGAGGCATGGGAATGCTTAAGCACCGGTTTATGATCAGAAAACAAGGCCAGGAGGAGTAATGGTAGGGTCTACACCTAAGCAAGATTACCATAACATGTTTTTTTTTTTGTTATTTTCAGTCAGTGGCAGGATAAGGTGACGAAAGTTGAGCTGAGAAGAACAGCTAGGGTCTTATGAAGCCCATGCCTCATTGGCTCAGAGCTGTTGATAGCATAAAAGGGACCTATTTTATAGTAAACAGGTGGTTTTAATGGTAATCAGTGTATGCCTAATGTTATAAATCTAAATAGATTTCATGTTTATTATTTATTTTTGAAAACCAAATAAAAATGTTACTTACCCTAGCCGATCCTGGTAGAGCTTCTTCAGTTTTTCCCACTTCGTGTTAAGGAGATGAACAAGTGGAGTCACATGAGGAGGTATGTTTTTCTTCTCTAAAGCCTTGTTCACTGAAGATTCAAGAGTGTCCAAAGTATGCTTTACATCCTAATTAATAAGATATAAAAGAATAAAGCAAAGTATAAAAAAAAAATTAAAGTGTTACTCGGACTAGATGTGTAAATAAATACATAATATTATTGAATATATATATACGTATATATATATATACACATATTAATATATAATATTAAACATCAAGCTGTAATAATGAAACAAGACAAACTCAAATTCAATTGCATCAACAGGGATGCCTTTGCCACGCCCCTCTCGGCAGCTGTCACGCTTATAAGCTCTCATTCCCATCTCACTTGTGTCGGACCTACTCAATGGCTACGGACACCGACCTAACCCGAGACTGCCAGCATTTCCTGCTGGTTCCGTGGATCACTCACGTGACGTGGATTACTTTCCTTCCCTGTGGATTATACCTGTGTTCTGTTACAGTTATTTTTAAATGATAATTGAGATCTAATTGTTTGTTAATGGTTGTCTCCCCCTAATGGACGTCTTGATAATTATATATTGTAGTGTTACCATGTGACTAATCAGATGACTAACAAGGAAGTTAGCATTTTCCATGATGTGCAGTTTTGAACATGTGCTATAGTGAATCGTCAACAATCTGCATTCCTCCATGGCCTTTGGTAGCTTCGTCGGTATGTTTATTGTTTCTTATTCATGTAGCATTCATAACATATGATTATTTGTTGGATTGGTAATTCTTACATATGTTTGTTTATATTAGCTGCCTTTTTACATGGGAAAGAGAGTTGCAATGTTCCTTTGCTTACTATTATATACCTGGTAATACAATATAGAGGGATATAGCATTTGTAAAAGTATTTGTGTGTATATTGAGAGTGGATTTTATTATTTATTGTTTTCTTTCTTTATCTCCTAGTTATACCTATCCTTATTATAGGTTGAAAAGAGGCATATCGTGTCTGTGATTTGATGAGGGTGGAGTTTAGCTTGGTGTCAAAATATATAGAGGACAGTATAACCTGTTTCGAGGATTATACCGCCTTTACGGACTCCACCCGCATTACGGTTCGTACGCTCTCTGACTGATGTTTGTGTGTTGCAATACTTTAAAAATAAAACATGATAGAGCTGCTTCATACCAGTTCATGGTCCGCACCCTGACAGCCACTCACAAGTCGACAAGTCGAAGCGCTCTGTGTGTAGGTGTTGTTTTGTCAATCGTTTGTCAAAAAAAGAAAATGAAAGCAAGCAAGAAAGTTAAACACACTTTCTGGCTGTGTGTTCCTCCTTGCTCCCGCTATATTACTGGGGGGGATACGCACAGCTTGTGTGTGGCTTGCTTCGGAGTGGAGCATGCTAAGTCAGTTCTTGAGGGAGCCGACTGCGAGCACTTTGCTCGTATGTCTCTCCGCTCGCTCCGCTCCCGCTGGGCACTCTTTGATGGGGTGCCTCGAATCCTTGCGTTTTTTGTCCCCCTCTCTTGCTGAGGCAGGAGGCATGGGGTTCGCGGATGGACCTTGGTTTCGAGACGGGCTTGTCCCTATCTCCAAAATTACCTGGTCGGTCCAAAGCTCGGTCGCAGGCTCCGGAAACATACCATTTGGCGGTTTCTTCCCAACCTCTGTGACGAGCACATGCAGCTCCACCTCTCTTTCTTAGAGTAGGGGAGGTCGTGCTCTGCCAAACCGAGGTTATGGAGGTTGTGACCCACGCCATTGCCAAGCTCGATTTATAACTTTGCCCGGCTTATGAGCAGAAAGTGCCTCCATCCAGTAAATTGGATGAGCGCTTTCTGACACACATGTCACAACCGCCACGTCGAGGTCTGCACACTGAGGTGTCCAGGTCATGGGCAAAGCCTTTTTTTTTAGGCCCGCCCCTTTAGCCCCAGCTCGACGCTGTATTTACACATCATGGGGTGGAAAGAACACGGGTACGGAGCGATACCGCGGGTTGAAGGGACGCTTGCCAGCTATCTCTCCCCTGGGATCACCTACTCCCTTAAGACCCCGACATTACCGATGAAGCCCCTGCGTAATACGTCGGCGCTCGTGGGTAAGGCTTATTCCTCGGCAAGTCAAGCCGCTGCATCCCTGCACACCATGGTGGTGCTACATGCGTATCAGGCTGACCTGCTGCATGAGCTGGATGTGGGAGGTGCCCCGGGTGGCCATTCTTATTTGCATGGTGGATCTGGCTCTCGGAGCCACCAAAGAGACCGCTAGAGCCATTGGATGGTCTATGGCCACCCTGGTTATCACAGAAAGGCACCTGTGGCTCACTCTGTCAGATATGTCTGACAGAGATAGGGCCATGCTTTTGGATGCCCCACTAGCTCCTTCTGGCCTCTTCGGCAATTCTGTAAACTCGGTGTTCGAGCAAGAGAGAGGCGGCGGCATTCCAGCAGGTCCTCCCACGCCGCTCTCATGGGGCTGCTCAGCTGGTGCAGCCCCAACTTTAACCCTCCACCTTCCATCGGGAGGTACAAAAATGGAGCATTGTGACTCGCACTTCCCCAGTCAGGGATCCTGCACAGAGCTCTGTGTCGAAGCCCTGTGAAGTGGCAGATCTGAGGACTGTCATCTTTGATAAGAGGGCTTAGATGAAAAAGTCTTTCTGGGGATCTGGCCGTGAAGGGGTGCGTTGCACTGCAGTATCTGGTGCCTGCCCTGTCCCGGCCCCCTCAGGGACCTGGTCCGTTAACCCAGCCACCGAAGGTGTTTCAGGGCATGGGCAGCTCCAGCTCCTTCAAGGCTCCTAGAGTCACTTCAGGGCACTGCTCTGGCTCTAGGCACACCGGAAGTCAGTCTCAAGAGAATGATTCCTTAAGGCACTTTCTGGCACCTTGGAAAGCTCTTCCAGACGTGTCTCAGTTGGGTCCTGCGCACTGTAGAGCGAGGTCACTCGATTCAGTTCGGGTCTCCTCTGCCCCATTTCAAAGGGGTCCTTCCCTTTTTTGAGAAAATAGGCCATTGAGGTGGTCCCTCCATCAGAATGAGAGTCCGAGTTCTACAGCAGGTACTTTATAGTTCCCAATAAGGATGGAGGGTTGCGTCCTATTTTGGATCTACGTCAGCTGAACTGCTCACTCATGAGACTAAGGTTCAAGATGCTGACCCTCAAGCAGGTTGTGTCTCAAATCAGATCCGAGGACTGGTTTGTCACGGTAGATCTAAAGATCTAAATGCGTACTTTCATGTATCCACCCTGCCTTCTCACAGGAGATTCCAGAGGTTCACTTTCAGGGCTGAAGCTTACCATTATCAGGTTCTCCTGTTTAGCCTTGCCCTCTCACCATGCACCTTCACAAAGTGTCTCACGAAGTGGGGAGCGATGAGTGGTCTATGGGAAGGGCCCTATCTTTTTTGGCACATCAACTGCCTAGAGATGCTGGCCGTGCTTCTAGCACTGAAGCATTTTCTCCCAAACCTCAGAGATCACCATGTGCTGATCCGTAGGGACAACACCTTTGTGGTCTCCTACATCAACCATCAAAAAGGTCTGCGCTCATGCTCCTTGTACAGGCTGGTGCACCAGACTCTCCTGTGGGACTAAAGGGAAGCTCCTCTCACTGAGAGCAGTTCACATCCCGGGTCGGTTGAACGTAGCAGCAGACACCTTGTCGAGGCAGGGGTTAAACCCGGGAAATTTCAGAGAGATTCAGAAAAGCCCAGGTGGATCTGTTCGTGTCTCAAGAGACATCGCACTGTCCCCTCTGGTTCTCACTTACTTCTCCAGCCCACTAGGGCTGGACGCCATGGCGAGGCCGAGGCTATTTCTGTACGCCTTCCCCCCCCCCCCCATCACCTCTGAAAGGGCACAGCTCAGAGGTTCTGGCCTCTCCACTGAGGTGGTAGAGACCATTCTCCACTCTAGAGCTCCCTCCATGAGGAGGTCATATGCCGCCAGATGGCGTCTGTTCTGCTCGTGTTGTGTGGATCCAGTCCATTGCCCGTTTGGTTTAGTGCTGGATTTCCTCCAAGGACACTTTGCCAAAGGTTTGGCTTCGTCCACCCTGAAAGTCTACGCGTCTGCCATTTCTGCATATCATGGGCAGAGACCGTTTTGTGACACATTTTCTTCGCCGCAACAGGAAAGCTGAGGCCCCCTCTACGACCTAGTGCCTGGGTGGGACCTGGCCGTCGTTTTCTCTCTCTGAGGCCCCTTCGAGCCTCTGGCCAAGGCATCCTGGAGGCATCTTTCCATTAAGACCACGTTCTTGTTGGCAATTTGCTCTGAGAGTAGGAGACCTGCAGGCCCTTTCTGTGGCCACCTCTTCCCTGGAGTTTACTCCAGGTATGGACAGTACCTTCTTGTACCCCAGAAGGGGTTACATCCCTAAGGTGCCCTTGGTCATCCCACGACCTGTAAGGTTACAGGCATTCTATCCTCCTCCATTTCAGGCCCCAGACCAGGAGAAATTGAACCAGCTGTGTCCGGTATGTGCACTGGACACCTACGTCCACAGGACGGGTCCCTGGAGGAAGTCTGATCAACTGTTTGCCTGCTACAGCCCTCCGAGGAGAGGCCTCCCTGCTAATATGCAGACCCTTAGCAGATAAATCATTGATGTCATCGCATCATCTTATGAGTCCTCTGGTCTCCTCGCTCCATTTGGGGTCAGAGCTCACTCCACCCAGGATCCTAAAGCGTTTCAACGCAGCGTCTCATTCCCTCAGGGAACTAGGGTTACATATGTAACCTAGAGACGTTTATTATTAGTGAAACCAAACTCAACATAGAGCATGAAGACAAAATATTCTTGTAAATGTGTTCAAGTAATTATGGTGTTTTAAATTACAAAAATCATCAGACACCAAACAGAACTTTGTTTCCACATGTTTTAATTGCCAATTGTGTGCATGATGAGAATTGGTGCATCAGTAAAACAAATGTTAGTGATTTTTCGAGGCCCGTTTATTGTGGAGTTTAGCATTTTTTTTTTTTTTTTTTTTTTTATATCTGAGTAAAGAAAGGCTATTGTGAATAAATGTTTGTTGCATTTGAAGGTTTTAATTTCACCTCTTTTATATTTATTTTTATTTTGAATAAAAATAGTCAAAGAGAAATGTGCTGCATTAATTGCGCGTTAATAAAATATGTGCCATTAACATGAATTTGCATTAACACATTATTAACATTATTATTAATGTTAATTTTGACAGCCCTAAAAA
>JAAIIK010000114.1:142815-202947 GCA_014706435.1 Silurus glanis
AAATGGGTCGTTCAAGACATTGTTCAGAAGAACAGCGTACTTTGATTAAAAAGTTGATTGGAGAGGGGAAAACCTATAAAGAGGTGCAAAAAATTATAGGCTGTTCAGCTAAAATGATCTCCAATGCCTTAAAATGGAGAGCAAAACCAGAGCGACGTGGAAGAAAACGGAAGACAACCATCAAAATGGATCGAAGAATCACCAGAATGGCAAAGGCTCAGCCAATGATCAGCTCCAGGATGATCAAAGACAGTCTGGAGTTACCTGTAAGTACTGTGACAGTTAGAAGACGTCTGTGTGAAGCTAATCTATTTTCAAGAATCCCCCGCAAAGTCCCTCTGTTAAAAAAAGGCATGTGCAGAAGAGGTTACAATTTGCCAAAGAACACATCAACTGGCCTAAAGAGAAATGGAGGAACATTTTGTGGACTGATGAGAGTAAAATTGTTCTTTTTGGGTCCAAGGGCCACAGACAGTTTGTGAGACGACCCCCAAACTCTGAATTCAAGCCACACTACACAGTGAAGACAGTGAAGCATGGTGGTGCAAGCATCATGATATGGGCATGTTTCTCCTACTATGGTGTTGGGCCTATTTATCGCATACCAGGGATCATGGATCAGTTTGCATATGTCAAAATACTTGAAGAGGTCATGTTGCCTTATGCTGAAGAGGACATGCCCTTGAAATGGTTGTTTCAACAAGACAATGACCCCAAACACACTAGTAAACGAGCAAAGTCTTGGTTCCAAACCAACAAAATTAATGTTATGGAGTGGCCAGCCCAATCCCCGGACCTTAATCCAATCGAGAACTTGTGGGGTGATATCAAAAATGCTGTTTCTGAAGCAAAACCAAGAAATGTAAATGAATTGTGGAATGTTGTTAAAGAATCATGGAGTGGAATAACAGCTGAGAGGTGCCACAAGTTGGTTGACTCCATGGCACACAGATGTGAAAAAAACTGTGGTCATACAACTAAATATTAGTTTAGTGATTCACAGGATTGCTAAATCCTAGAAATAAAAATGTTTGTACAAAATAGTTTTGAGTTTGTACAGTCAACGGCATACACTGCTATTTTTTTGAACACACCCCTTTCAACTAATTGCCCAATTGCACAGCCTTACGAGCGTGCATATCATAAATGATGGGTCTTGTTTGTTTTCTGAGAATCTACTGCACCTACTGGTAACTTGTTTGTCACGTAGCAATAAAAAATATACTAAAAACCTGGATTAATCTGGTTAGTCACATTGCACTGCTATTATTTTGAACATAACTGTGTATATATATATATATATATATATATATATATATATATTAGTCCACAACTGGGCTTCAGAAATCAGCCCTTTAAAGAGTTCAAAAGTAAAATGGATACAGGATAAAAACAAATAAACAAACATAACACCCATGTAAAATAGTACTAAACTTTAAAATAAATGTAATTTAAATGCTCTGGACTTTGTGAAGACAATTAAAGATGGCTATTTTAAGCAGTCTGCTTGTATTTATGTGAAATGGTAACACTTTAAACACTTTAAATGGTTAAGAAGTATTGTTTATTGTTTGTTTGTTCATTTTAACATTTACACATACATATTTAAATTAAGTTGATTTTCATATTATCTGTTAACCTTAGTTAATACACTATGAACTAACACAAATAATATTTTTGCATAACAAAACAAACAGCACGCGGTGTCAGTGATTCGCCTGTAGAGACTGCTCTTGTACTGTATAATGACAGCGGACTTTTTCAGCCGATCCAGCGCAGACGCAACCCGGAGAAACTATTGTTATGGATTTTTGCCATCGGAAAATGTAATAATTTATCGGAAAAAACGATGAATTAGTCAACCTCTACTCAACATTAACATGAGGTGACCCCTTTAATGAAATCTTACTTACCTTTATAACAAATATATACATAGTAATCTTACCTTAAGGCACTTTTCTCGCTGGGGTATATTTTCCATTATGTCAGACCAGCACACAGAGTTCAGTAGAGCATCATTTTCATCAATTCTTTGCAGTAAAGCTTCCAGTTCCTTTATAAAAACAGGGTAAATGTTACAATTAAAAATGAGAGCTTTTTCGGTCATTAATTCATGAAAAAATCCTCCATCACATCTGGAGGATTTGAGTTACTTTGGATACTTTGAGTTGATTTTCCAATCATACTTACACTAACTTGACACACTTCATCAAATTTCAAGTCCAGCTGTTCCCAGCGTTTATTAATGGGAATGAGGCGTGGTTCAACAAGTTTGGTAAAGCCATTTTCTGAAAGCTTGTGACCAAGACTCTGGACATCTTCAAGTTCTGCGCGCTGCTTTTCGATTTCAGTGCCAATCTACAGTTAAAAAAAAAAGAAAATCTTGCCCTTATATATGTTATAGTGCTGTTCGTTTATGTTATTGCTATTTATATTGTTATATGTAGTAGAATAATTCCAATATGTCAGATTAAATGCTGTAAATGTGAAAATGTAAATGTTATTATTAAGGCAAATATTATGATACTGTAGTAAACTTTTATGGCTATGTATGTCCACACAGACATTAATGGCTTTATTGTTGAGTTAGAGTTTGTCACTGTTAATGAGTTGGTTGGGCTTAGTGATCTCTATGTTGATATGCTGTGGCATCATGTTTCTAGTTAATTGCTTTTACTATGGATCACAAAATTGACTTGTGTAGTTCTTTCACAAGACCATGATTACCTTCACTCTTGATTGATTTGCAGAATCAAGCTCAGCTATCGTCATCTCAATGTAGTCAAGCCACTGCGTCATATCCTCTGACCTTTTAGAGAACTGGTACCACTGTGGGGCAAAAGCAAGTGCCTTCTTTCTTTTAAGTGATTTTAGGTTCTGTGAAAAACATGTAAATACAAACAAATAATTTAATTAATACTGTGATGTAAATGTAACACAAAGTATCCAACATCTGGCCTTGACATGAATAAACACAAAAATATATACCCATATACTGACTGTAAAGTGGAGATTCCCCAATCTATACCAAGATGTAGTTTTTATGATGTATTTTAATACATGATGTCATTTTTATTGGGAAAACAACTTTTAATATGATTGCATCAAAGCTAAGTTTTTTTATTCTTCTCAGTTCCCTCTGAAGCAACTTGCCTTCATAAATAACGCCAATGCCTTGAGAACAGGAAGCTATAAAAGCACATGCAGTGGAGATGGCACTAGATGTGGCACCAAGATGCAACATCTCATTCCCTCTGTGAACCCGGTTTACATAAGTAACATAGAGACGTTCCCTATTGGAAACTCGAGTTGCTTTAACAACGCTTTGGAAATGAGAGTACAACACCACCAAACTGACAAATCCCTGCCTAGTGTGGATGGGCACAGCTAGGTCGAAGGACTGAGAGGCCAGGAGTAGCACTAAGGTCAAGGCTCTGACCTGATGAAGGTCAGAGGGGTGAACCAGCCCGCAGCATTACAAATATCCTGGTGATAAACACCAGAGGAAAAGGCTTTAGAGGCCACCACACTCTGGGTCGAGTGAGCTCTGACCCTGAAAGGAACGGGGAGTTTAGAGGACTCGTAGGAGGAGGAGATAGCACCCACAATCCACCTTCTGAGGGTCTGTTTGTCCACAGGAAGATCCCTCTTATATGAACTGTAGCAGACGAACAGATGGTCCAACTTCCTCCACAGGGCAGTTCTGATTAAGCTTCTCCTGTCGGGGGGTCGTGGGGTAACAGAGGGCACCTTGGGACCATCACTTCGGCCTGGGGTAGAGAAAGGCACTGGCCATGCCTGGGGTAAACTCTAGACAAGAGGAGGCCCTGGAAAGGGCCTGAAGGTCCCCAACATTTTCTTTTAGAGATAAGATGGCCAGTCAAAAAACAGTCTTGACTTCAAGAAACCTCAATTGCACCTCACGCAAAGGCTCGAAGAGAGGCTTGGACAGGTCCAACAAAACTGCAGCCAGATCCTCTGAAGGCACTCTAGGTCGCACCTGAGGCCTCAGCCTCCGGATACCGTGGAGGAAATGTTTAATTAACGTCACTTATGTGTCTCCATTTCCCGGGCCTCCGCCCCTGCCTCGGCAGGAAGCCTGCTGTCGCGCCAGTTTGTAAACAGGGCAAGAGCGCAGACCCCCCCTGATGGTTAATGTAAGAGACCATGGATGTCTCTTGGAGGCATCCGTCATTAACGTTACATGACGACAAGGAGCTCCTAACACAGGGTTTAGTCTTAACCCTAACTCCTTTATGTGGGCGAGAATGACATCTCGATGCTGAATCGCCAAGTGTTCCGATTGAGCTAATATCAAGCAATAGTCGATAAAATTTAATATGCGGATGCCCTGGGGTCTCAGAGGAGCAGCTTTTGTGAAAGTGCGGGGTGAGAGTGTAAGGCCAAAACGGTAGAACCCGATAGGTAAGAACCGATTGGTAAGCTTCGCCCCCGAAAGTAAACCTCAGGAACTTCCTGTGTAGGGAAAGAATGGGTATGTGGAAATAAGCGTCCCTCAGATCTATCGTGACGAACCAACCAAGCTAAATCTTGTAGCTTCTTTCTACAGTGCGCAGGACCCATCGAGACGCGTTTGGCAGAAGTTATTGGTCATTTTAGTGTATACATGCATATTTATATACATACCTACAGTAATTGTTTTTATATATAGTGTGTGTGTTTGTTTTGCTTGCTTATCTAAACAATGTTTACTTTTTTTTTGTTTCTGTATCTCTAATTTTGGGTTTTCTTAGTCTTGTCATTAACTTGACTCTGACTGCTTCCTCTCTGACCCACACTATGATCTATGATGACCACTCTGGCAAACACTTTTAAAGAATAATAGCATTTACATCCTTTGCCTTTTTTCTCCTTCGCGATTCTATTTGTGTACCTTCAAGGTGTTGTATTTGTCATGGAGCAGATTATGCTTTTGACAAACAGCTGACTTTGCTGGATCTGTGGTTCTCTTAATGAGATTTTCGCCTTTTAAGAATAGGTCCATCAGTTCACTTTCATCAACAACCTGCAAAAGCACATGTACAGGAAATCAGTACGGATATTATTTATACTCCAATTTGCTCATATGACTTAATAAAATCTTCTGTAAGTTTCTCACAAAAAGATGAACAAGTTCAGCAACTCTAACACTTCCTTTTAGGCCTTTGGGTCCTCAACTCTTAGAGCTTACAGATACATGCTATTGTGTCACTGTATTCATAGGAGTATGATAACAGATTGACTGTCATGCTGATTGTTTCACTGGTGGTGTATAATGTGTAAAAGTGTATAATGTAGTGGCAGGTGTATGTATTAGAATTCTCTAAAAAAAAATACATCTCACTGCATTTGGTCATTCAGTTCATTTAAATATGACAATAGCCATAGTCTTCTTACCGCATCCTCTTTGAAATCATCTTCTTTTATGCTTTCACCAAGTTTTATCTCTTCGTCCAACTTAAGTAGCCAAGTATTAGCTTGCTTGTGGTATTCTTCTAACTCTTGAGAGGAAGCCTATATAAGCAATTAATGTATAAATTGTAATCAAAAAGGATCTAAAAAAAATCATCTAAAATTTGCATACTGTTTGTCAGTTCCTTATTTCTGCTAACAAATCAGACAAAAAGAAGCTAGCTAGGAAATGTCTTTTCAATGTCACAACAATTTAAGTTACCTGTCCATGTAGAATCCTTTTGGCAATCATTTCAAAGCGTTGACTGAGCTGATTCAGCTTGGGCTCTATTTGAGATTTACAGTGCTCGCCCCTGTTTTTAATGATGTCTTCAGCAAGACTTTGCACATCTGCCAACTTCTCACGCATGTCCACCAATTCTGCTTGTAGACGCTGAACAGTTTAAGGAAGTAAATCAGGTTTGAAACCTGGTATATTTACATGCTACAACATATTTGTAGCATTCTTAAACAAGTACCCTTTTCTGTGTGCAGGGTAACAGAACACTGTATTATTCCTGCTTCCAACACATCAACTACATGAACAAACTGTTTACCTAATATCCCACCCCTTTCCAGGTGCCAGTGCAATGAGGTAATCAATGTTGTTTATTTCACCCCTTTGTGAATATATTTTTGATTTTACCTAGTAGATTTAAATAGCAAAAAAAAAAATACATTACAGAAAAATGTTTGTTTGCCATCAAAAAAAGCAACATACAGTATGTAAAGAAACAAAGAAGCAGGTTGAAGTCAAAGCCTCCAGAAGAACTATGGTAGATTTTTAAACATATTCAGTAAGAAGAGGAAAAGCAAAAGGTCATCATGCCAAATATCAAGCTTGTTCAGTTTGTTACTGTTTGCTGCACTTTGTAGTATTTTTCTTTTAAGTAGCCACATTAATGTAAGTAGGATTTGTGTGAATGTCGTTACAGATGGTTTGCCCCAAAGTGTGTACAAACCTTAATGGTTTGGTTATTGCAGCCCCTAGTCTCCATCTTGTCTAACTCATTCTCAGATCCATCTATCCAGGCATTTATATGAGCAACATTCTGTTCCAATATATTCATCTGATTCTGGTAATCCTGCCAAAAAAAAAGAATTTACATTTACATTCTGATTCTTTCAGGATTAATAGTTAAATGTGTACAATTGTTTCACTTACATCTCTAATTTGAGTTTTTTGTATCATCAATTTAACTACTTATTCATAACATTTATAACATAAGTTCATACTCATAGGGTAAATGTTGTAAGAAGAAGTCTATCAGAAGGACCAATATGTGTATAGATAGTTTTATTCCTCACCAGTAACATATTCAGCCACTGTTCACAACGTGAAGTTACAGCAATCCAGTTGCAGTTCAGCAGGCTGACTTTGTCATCTATTAAGCTTTCTTCTCTTAGCAGTGGCTTCAGGGTCTCTGCTAATTCTCTTACTGAATTGAGTTGGGATGCACGTTGCTCTGTTTCCTTATGTGTGGCCTGAAAAATAATTATAACAATTATATACTTAACTGCATCTTTCAGTTGTTTGATTAGACATTAAATATCAAACTACAAGATTGAACAAACAACAACAAAATATTAAAGTTTGTATAATCTAATAAAGATGGTCTTAATAATACACAAACTAGCCTAATGTAAAAAAAAAAAAAAAATGCCTCAATCTGATAAAAAGATATTAAAAAAAAAACATAATTTACAAAAAAACAAAACTCAAAGCAAAAGCAACCCAGAAGTAATTATGTATGTATAATTATGTATGTTTAATATTATTATTAAATAGTAATAATAATATGAGGATTAAAGTCTATACTTAACCCATGTGACTCCCAGGAGTAAACTGCATTTTAAGTTTAATATACCAAGTTTTGGCATGTACGCACCTTGGCCCACGCCAGCTCCGCTTCTAGGTCATCAGGCATTCCTTCTACCGATGACCGACAAGTCAGTTCTCCATCAACCGCTGCTAGCCATTCTGTTAGACTTTTTATGTCTTTTTTAAATTTTCTCAATAACTTTAAACTCTTTTCTAGTGCTTGCTTTCCATCTGTAACCTGTACAAAAAAATGAGAGACAGGCTGACTGTTTTAAAAGGTCATCAACAATCTGCTGCTATAGTAAAAAAATAGCTGCAATATTAAATCAAAACAAAATACATTAATGGAATTATATTAATAAAAATTAAAAGCACAAAATCTTACCACACTGAATATAACTTATATTTGATACTGATAATGTAACTCATAGCGATTACTGTGAGCTGTGTGTAAGTTTACTCACTGTTACAATAATTATTACACTACAGGACAGACTAGCATGAGACCTAATGCAGAACAATATAACTTCATTAAACATTTCTCTCACTTCATTTCGCTTTAGTAAAGATTGAACCCCTGTGAAGAATAGCTTTTTTATACCTGTGAACCCAAGTCGTTGTATATGAGTTTGAGGCTTGTCAAACGCTCGTCCAGCTCTTTGGGTTGCTCTGTCTGCTGTCTCTGCACAATTTGCCTTCCTGTCTTAATTACCGTCTCCACTTCCGATTTCACTTCGCTTAGACTTTTATACAATTTCTGCAGAAGAAAGATGCATTGGTTGGATTTAAATATTGAGTAAGTGTTCTAAAAATGAATTGTGAAGCATCTAAATCAAGACAACATAACACAACAAACATTAAAATATGAACCAGAAATGGTTAAAAAAATACTTTATTTATAAATTATTACTGCTTCCAAGATGCTAACAAGCTTTAGCTACTTAAAAATGACTGGGTAATTATATACTCTGGCAGATCTATAAAAATAGCTTGATACAAATACTTCCAAATTATACCCCCATTAGCGGCAGCTGCTGGTGATATTAAACTGAAAGTTGAATATTGCATTTTAGGGGTGGCACGGTTCACAAAACCCACAGTTCGGTTCGTATCACGGTTTTAGGGTCACGGTTTTCGGTTCTGTACGGTTATTGTTATTTTTTCTTTTAATCTTCAACACTCCAGAAATTTCCTTCAGCATTTGATATATAGCTTATTAGCTTAATTATCCACAATTTAGGATGCAGTATTAACATTTTTGTAATGTAATCAAGCACTAACTGAATTTGACTTGACTTTAAGCACATTATTGGGACCATCTCTGAGTAAAAGCTAGGTGAGATTTTGATACAGCAAGAGAGAAGACACTGATGATGACATGCTTTTGGTTTATTTGGCAAAAAAAAAAAAAAAGTGTCGGCGAGAGGGAATATTAAACCGCGGCTCGAGTACATTCATCAGCTGACGAAATCCTTCACACTCAATCACGCTGCACGGTTGCATATCTTCTGCTATAAACATCCCCAATGCTTTAGTTATGGCTCTTGCCCTGTCTGACTTATCACTGAGAGGTTGCTTAAATGCTGCAGACAGTAGAAGTTGTTTCCTAACCGGCTCTCTCCTGTTTGTGCTTATCGACACATTGGCGTGATGTCTTCTCAAATAAACTGTCATATTAGAAGTGTTGCTATTAGCATATTGAATGCATTTTGCACAATGCTTGCACACAGTTGCAGTTCTATCTACTGTTTTATTTCCGTTGTCATCGTAAGAACATGAAATCCAAAATGTTCCCACACACCGGATTTGAACGACGCGGGCGCATCCGCCAACTCCGGGCAGCCTTCATTATCTCCTCCACTTGCCATTTCTGCAGCACTCCTTACTCAACTTTTACTGTCTATATGTATGTTCGCGCGAAACTGTCTGAGGCGAAACTGAGCACAGGGCTACATTGCGCATGCGTCGAACCGTACCGAGACAAGCGAACCGAACGGTTCGGGTGTTTTTCCATGTACCGTGCCACCCCTATTGCATTTCTATCAATTACTAAAAAAATAAAAATAAAAATGATCATAATAATAATGAAATACTGGACATGTCACTGAAATGGGCTACAGTTTATTATCTCAAATGAACTGCACATCTAGAGGACACGTCAGTCCATGTAAAACCCTGGCACGACTCTAATTAATAGGCTGCAGGAATCTGTAGTGATCGGCTTGTTACAATATGCCCAAAGTGCATCATGCCATTCTAAACATTGCAACTATGACTGCTGGTGAAGTTCAATATATGTATCAGGAGGCTGCCAAGAGACCCTCAGGCAATAATACAATCGCAGAAATATTTGCATTGTCCCTGCATAATTCCATGCCTTAGAAATTCTGTCATGGCCTTTACATTTCTTCGGCGGGAATTAATAAAAAAATCAATCACATTTTGGGAAAAATAAAGGTAAAGAATTATGCTATATAAACACTATATAAATATAAAAATAATATAAATTAAATAAGTAAATATTTCACATTGTATGTCTGTTTATTGAATTCATTGTTAAATTTGAATGATTAATTATGAATATTTGCTTTTAGTTTTTTGGGCAATTAATTAGACAATTAATATTATAATATATAGAGACAATGAATACCCCATTTATTTGGTTTGTAAAATCAAAGCTGATTGTAAAACAATCAAATCCCACTAACAGATTCACCAAAATTACAACTTTAGTGCATCTGTAAGATCAAACTCACTCATCTCTACGTTTGAAAATACATTCTTTACAACCTCATAACTGTTTTCATTACAAGTATACAATTATAGCAAGTATACTATGTGGCCGAAAGTATACGGACACCTGACTCTCACAGCCATATCTTGATATTCTCCAAACTATTCCCACAAAGGAATGATGCCTGGAATGATTACTGCATGCCAGCTTTTCTCGTCAAGCATCAGTGCACATTCTATTGCACTCATGTGACTGAATAAACACAAACCATACAGCTTCAAATCCCAAAATCTAATGGAAAACCTTTCTAGGAGACTGAAGACTGTAACTAGAGCAAAGGGGGAAATGCACAATAGACCTGATTTTGGATTGGAATGTTCTATTCCCCTGTGTCCACATACTTTTGGACATAAAGGGCAAATCATTTCAAAATCTATTTCAATGCAAGAAAAATAAATCCATGGTACACCATATTATTAATCTATTATTTAACAGCTGTCCTTTAGACGGGCAAGAAACATACGTGTGCAAAAATGCAAATAATTACAAATTTAATAGGATGCACAACCATATAATACCCACCATGCACTGCTCCAACTGGGACTGCACCACATCATACTCTACACTGTGGATGCTCAGTACCCCCAGTTCATTCTTCACCTCTTCCAATACACGTTCACATTCCTTCAACCTCTGATCAAAGTTGGCTGGCTTTTGGAAAAGTCGAAACTTTGCTTTCACCTCCAATAACTTACCCTTACAAAGAATGCAAAAATAAAGTAATACATTTCAACAAATTAATTCAAAATAAAAAATAAATTCTAAATAAATTCAACATTTTTGTCACAATTTGAAATTGTGAATGTTTATAATGCTTACATATGTAGCATCAACCTCAGTGACCATTTTGTCTGATCCATCTTCATCTCTCAGTTTCTTCATACCATCTAGAGTCACTTCATGGCCATTCAGTTCATTCTGAATTTTCTAAAATATAAAATGTGTTGAAAAATAGCTTAAAAGTTTGTTTTAGATACATTTACGGAACGTCTTGGTACAAGTTATAGAAATAAATAATTAGAAAATTCTGTATGAAACTGATTACAGCATGGAAATAGGCAAACCTGAGCTTCCTGAGGTATCTGAGCAGCATCTATACCATCTGCAAGATATGCAGTCAAATGACGATCGGTTGTCTTTAGAGAATCCTGGATTTGGCGCAGAGTTTTGTCATTCTCGTTCATCCACTGTAAACTCTTCTCTAGCTGCTGTCGCTTTTGTAAAGCCTGTTGTTTGGACAACAGAGTAAAAAATATTTACAGCAATTTTGATCAAATTTACATAATAGGTCAGTTTTCAGATAAAAAATCAATGCTGGCTGTCAGATATCATGTGCAAAAACAGAAATAAGTAAAACAATCAAAATATCCAAAAGACAATATTACAGATTCCTCAAGATCCCTAAAAATTCACAGCAATCACCACTGTCAATTAATTAAATCTTCACACACACACACACACACACACACACACACACACACACACTGGTCAGTCATAACATTAGAACCACTGTCAAGTGAAGAATATTACTATTTATTTTATTATTATTAGTCTTGAATGATAAAAAGAGAAAAGTCTGAAGGTCAGTCATGTGTCAAACATGGTGGCAGTGTTATAATATTGACATGCACACTCACTGGTGTTTATTGATCATGTGACTGCTGACAGAAGCATATAGATAAATATTGTATATAGCTGTATGTTCTGCTTTGATCCAATCATATGCTGCAAAACTAATGGAGCTTCACAGTTGAAAATGGTTTAAAAGTATGGTAAAAAGCAAGTACTTTTTAAGACAAATAAATGCATTGTTCATAATATTCATCTGACCTTAACACGAATGAGCATAAAGGCCCATAAAAAAGCAGCTGCAATAAATACCTGGCAAAGGATCTCAGCTGAGTAACCTCAGTGTTTGGTGATGTCTATTAATTCCAAAATGTAGGCAGTCATTGACTGCAAAGGATTTACATCGAAGTACTAAATATAATCCTAACATAAGTATATGATTTATGATTGTACCAATACGTTTCAACCTGCAAAACTGGAGAGGCTGTATAAAAATTGACTGCATTACTTTAACTGCAATATTGTTGTAAAGTTATTTATATAAAAAAGTTGCAATATTTCTGTTAAACTCCTTAAATTAAAGCTGGAATTTGATCTACACTTAATCACACTATTGTGTATTTGCAAAGCCACTGAGACGTTATCATGTGTTTTTACACATTAACATATAAACTTTCTTTCGGCTTCTCCCATTAGGGGTCGCCACAGCGGATCATCCGCATGTTTGATTTGTTTTTACGCTGGATGCCCTTCCTAACGCAACCCTCCCCATTTATCCGGGCTTGGACCGGCACTAAGAGTGGCTGGGGTTGGTTCCCTGACCGGGGATCGAACCCGGGCCACAGTGGTGAGAGCGCTGCATCCTAACCACTAGACCACCAGGGGACCCTTACACATTAACATATAAGCTACATTAATACCACATATACTGTATAAATGCATACCCTTTGCATAAGTTCATCCCAGCGAATATTGTAATCTTCCACCTTCTTTTGAATGAGCTCATCAAGGACTCCTCCATCCATAAGAGTCTGAGACAACTCACGTATTTGGTTGCGATTATATTCAGGATGCTCTTTTATCATGGCATCTAAGGACTGAAACAAAAAGAAATAAATGAAATTACAAAAAATACTAAACTAGATTGTGTAAATGTAAACGTCTCAAGTTTACGTATGTAACCCTAGCTCCCAGAGGAAACGAGACGCTGAGTCAGCAACGCTTTAGGACTGCTTCTGCGTTGCGTGAACATGCTTTGAACCACATGTGTAATCCGGACAACGGAAAGGCACAACGTCACCAGCAGGGTGAACAGGAAGCTATAAAAAGCATGTGCGGTGTAGATGGCGCTAGCTTCTGATGGGGAAGGAAGCACTGCAGGGATGCAGGGAGTGTGGTCTGGAGACACAGCGTCTCAATCCCTCAGGGAACCAGGGTTACATACGTACCCCTTTAGGACCTCGAGCTGCATCAACAACGCTTTGGGAACGAGTGTCCAATACCGCCATACTGATTAATAGGTCTAATTGGCACAGCTAGGTCAAAGGACAGAAGGGCCAGGAGTGGCGCTAAGGTCAAGGCTGGAGAACCTGACAAATGTCCTGGAGAGACGCTCCAGAAAACAGGGCCTTAGAGGCTGCCACACTCAGATTGAAGTTAGCTCTGAACCTGAAAGGTGCAGGTTGACCAGACAGCTAATAAAAGGAGGTGATAGCATCCACAATCCACTGCTTAGGGTCTGCTTGTTCACATGAAGGGCCGTAGCAAACGGGGGCTGTAGCAAACCACCAGCTGCTCCAACTTTCTCCACAGCTCCGTTCTGTGGAGGTATGTGTCCAATGCTCGCACAGGACATGGCCTCTCCTGGTCAGGAGCCTGAAAGGTAGGAGGATAGAATGCCTGGAGCAAGACGGTCATGGGGCACCTGAGGGCACCTTGGGAACATACCCTGGTCTGGGGTAGAGAAAGGCACTGGCCATGCCTGGGGTAAACTCCAGAAAAAAAGGGGCCGCAGAGAGGGCCTGAAGTCAAGTCAAGTCAAGTCAAGTTTATTTGTATAGCGCTTTTCACAACAGACATTGTCTCAAAGCAGCTTTACAGAAAACAACAGTGAAGGTGAATGGTGTGCGTTTGTCCCTGATGAGCAAGCCGTGGCGACAGTGGCAAGGAAAAACTCCCTTAGATGTTATGAGGAAGAAACCTTGAGAGGAACCAGACTCAAAAGGGGAACCCATCCTCATATGGGTGACATCAAGAGTTTGATCATAAATCTTTCAACAATACAGAACACTGGAGAGTGAGAACTAACATGAGTACTGGAGTATAAGATTATAAGTAAATGTTCTTTCTACAGTCTTTGGTATAAAAAGTAGGAGCTCCCCAACTCTCTTCAGGGAGGAGATGGCCAGCAGAAAAACAGTCTTAACTATAAGAAATCTTCTCAGGCAAGGGATCGAAAGGAGGCTTAGACAGGACCTCCAAAACAATGGCCAGGTCACACGATGGCACTCCGGGTACCCCTGATGATTGATGTTTTGTCCATACGGATCAGCACATGACGGCCGGGTTAATGTTAATGTTACGCGACAACATGGAGCCCCCAACACGGGGCCCTGTGACAGGAACCCAGGTTTTTTCCACACTTCTAAAGCCCGTCAGATTTGCCACATGACATTGATTGTACGGAGTGTGTTGCCCTTCCAGAGGAACCTCCTGTCCCTGAGCCAACACTGAAGGGGTCTCATGTGCAGTAGGCCAAGCGGTACCACGTTGGACGCACAACAGTCAAATCCCACGCTTAACGGTTTCGCGCGGCAGTATCCGAATGAATTTCTGTACCAATATGTTCCTCCATATTGGTACAGAAGTTTATCTGTAATAAATGGACATTTAGTGCAACCCAGATGAGAATGGGTTCCCTCTTGAGTCTGGTTCCTCTCAAGGTTTCTTCCTTATGCCATCTCAAGGAGTTTTTCCTTGCCACAGTTGCAACCGGCTTGCTCATCAGGGACAAACTTACACTTATAAAGAACATATACATTTTTATCACCACATTATCTGTGTAAAGCTGCTTTGAGACAATGTTCATTGTTAAAAGCGCTATACAAATAAAAATGAATTGAATTGAACTACGCCTAGATAAGTGGTTCTCTGCACTGGAGAAAGCCCATTTTTCTTGCTGTTCAGTCTTAAGCCCAATTCCCTTATGTGGGTGTCAACCAGTAGTTGATCTAGTTCAGTATACGGATGCCCCGGAATCTCAGGGGAGCCAGAGCTGCATCCAGACACTTTGTGAAGGTGCAAGGTGAGAATGTAAGGCCAAATGAAAGGACCCGATATTGGTAAGCTTAGGCCCCGAAAGCAAACCTCAGGAACCTCCTGTGTAAGGGAAGGATAGATACGTGAAAGTAGGCATCCTTCAGATCTATTGTAACAAACCAGTCCTCAGACCTGATTTGGGACACGACCTGTTTCAAGGTGAGCATTCTGAACCTGAGCCTCATTAGTGAGCGGTTCAGCTAACACAGATCAAAATAGTACGCAATCCCCCATCCTTCTTGGGAACTTTGAAGTACCAGCTGTGGAACCCAGACTCTCTGTCTTTCTTTTCTTAAGAAAGTATTCACCTCTTTTTCCATATCCAGAGCCAGCACGGGTCCAGGGAGTTGCTGGGGCAGTGCCCTGAACCTGCTTTAGGGACCTCCTGAAAGGCGGCGAGCCCAAATCCGCTACGTGCCCAAGCGGAAGTTGAGGGAGGCACTCGCTGGAGATCGTTGTTTGAAGCAGCCAGGTCTGAAGCACGACGCAGCTTTCGGACATTGTCATCGCCCATACTTACAGGAAGAGAGGTGAAGTGCAGCGCTCTCTTCACAGGGGGAAGAAACCACCGAAAGGTGTGCTTCTGAATCCCGGGAGAAAGTGCTGGATCTGGCAGGTGAGGAAGGAGAAAGAGACAAGCCCATCTCCAATTTCCAGATCCAACTGCGAGCCACAAGACCGCAGTCACTGCTTCACCTCGGCAGAAGCGGGACCGCAAGGAGTGAGATTGTCCTCCTCGTAGAGTGTATATCCCCCTCCATGATGAAGCGGGGGCAAGGAGAAACACACAGCCAGAAGCATTGCTTGCATTCCATATTTAAAATCTTTACTGCTTACTGGTACTTACCTGTCCTCTTGAAACAGACACACACAAAGTGCTTCCTGAACAAACAGAAGCTAGCACCATCTTCACTGTGCATGCTTTTTATAGCTTCCTTGTCGTGGCGTCACCCTGCCGGTGACGTCACAACTTTCCGTTGGACGGATTACACATGATTTAGAGCGTTTTCATGCAGAGGCGTTCCCAAAGTGTTGTTGACGCAGCTCCAGTTCCTGAAGGAGAACCACTTTTTGTTCATTATAACACATCTTCAAAAAAATAAAAAAAAATCCTCATATTTCTAGGCCCTCTACTATACTTGAGTCCAGCAGGAAGTTCCTACTCTGCTGTTTATTCTTATCTTACTGAAACAAGCTCAATATCTTAAACTGATGTAACTGAGACTATTAATACTTATTATTAACCACTGTTAGAGAGTCCTACTTACAGCCAGAGTGTCGGCAATTTTGTCTGCTCCCCCTTGAAGGTTCTCCATCTCATTAAGTTTCTGTTCCAGAAGATCCATCCAAGTATTTTCCTGTTCCAAGTAGCACAGCAATTCACACCAACAAGCCCACACCTCCTACAATTAAAATGGAATGATGCATACGGTTGAATGACTGTTGTAGATGCATTAGCAGGGATTTTTATATTTACTCCAGTTAGATTACCTCTAATGTCTTATATTTCCCATCAAGCCGACTACACAGCTGCTGGTAGTTGGAGGTCAAACCATCTAGTTCTGCTTTTAGGGTCTCGTGTGCTGTGGGTGGAGCCTTTGCAATAAAACTGTTGACTTTATCTTCAAGAAGGTTTACCTTTACTTTTTTCTGATGGATTTCTTCTTGCGCTCTCTGAGTGGTGATCAGTAAAGTGAAAAAACACACAAGACACATTCAAAGTTTGTTTTCTTTTACATTTGGCTTCACAAAATCTCTGCTGCTGCTTTGTCTAGGTATTTTGGATAAACACCCTGTGCACAGAAATGTATCTCACAGTTACATCAACATATATCTTAGCATGACTGATTACTGAACAGGTGACCTCACATTCCTTGGTAATTCCAATCTTTTTCGTTCTATCTTAATAAATGTGTACAAAAGGCTGTTTATTTCAAATTACACAGCAAATCTAAGGAACTCTCAGTTTTGACCTTTAACCGAGCTGCAATGGAAACCTAAACACATGCAATCTACACTTCTATGGCTTAACAATTTTTTTTTTTTTATCAAGATGAGATTATAATTATTTATGAAACCCTAAAACACCTAAATAAGTTGAACAGGCAATAGGAGTCAACTGAATGAGTACATGAATATGCTATTAAATGAATTTTATTTTGGTGGAAGGGAAATAAAAAAAATAATAAAGAACATGGTTCCTTTGAAACTTCAAAACCTTAACATTGTTATAAGGAACAATAAATCTTTTTTGTGAAAACACCATTAAAAAAAGACTAGTTTGAAATGACAAACCTTAAGTTCCTCCACTGCCGTATGAAGTTCTTCTGGTGTTTTATAACGGAAATCACTCTCCAAGTAATCTTCTTCTGCTTGTGTAATCCACTCTTGCATCTCTTGCATTTCTTTCTTCAGGCTCACGGTCATATCCAGTCCACCTTTCAAGGCAGATTTTTTTGCATATGCCTAAAGAGAAAGCACACAAACACACCAGAGCAATCCATTTCATTAAATATGTCCTTTAAATCAAATAAACACTAAAATCCTGCATGTATGCCTTTTTTAATCTTGTGCAATATTCAAACTTTACTAAGAATGCTAATTATTACCTGTTTGCAAATTAGTTCCCACTGAGAATTGAGATCATCAAGCATCTTCTGTAGTTTGACAGCAAATGGTGGCTCTGCTTCCTTTTTCAAGAACTGTCCAACCTCATTGATTCCATTAAGACTAGGCTGGACAGTATGAATGTCATTAACTAAAGCCTGGAAAATAAAATAAAAAATAAGTAAATAAATCAATTTACAATATCAGTACCATTTTGCCAACACAGATATTGAGTAATTAAGGACTCACTATGCACTGTTCTAGTTGCTTCTCAAGAGCTTCTGAATCTCCTAAAGCTGGCCACTCCTCATTCAGAAAAACATCAACTTCAGCCATCCACTTCTGCAGCGTCTTTGAGTCATTCTAAAGGTAAACGAGATTTTCTTCACATTAAAGAAGAAATAAGATTTTGCTTACATATGCAGGGCATTAATAAAGTTTTATGAAAAATATATATTAAATAACCTCATTACTTTTCAAGATAATGAAGTACTAAATGGACTTAATAATAATTGTTTATTATTCTCCTCTTGGCCCTGTCAATAATTCTACATTGAGTTACTTTTAATTTAAACGTAAAAATTATGACAATAATTCAAATCCATGCAACCTGCTTGTTAACCACACAAAAGACTGAACATATAGTTAAAAAAAAAATAATAAATGAACAGTTGAAAAAGAATCCTACTTTCGAAGCCGGAAGGTTATCAAGATGTACTTATGTGACTCTCTCTATATTAACAACGATCCTGCTGAATAGAATGGCATCCACAGACTATCGTATTCTTTTTTCTACGATGCTTTATTAGGCATGTACCACTGTTTCTATGGTGTTACTATTTGTTTTAGGGGGCTTTTATTTACAATTTAAAATGGAGGTGTTTCTGAGCCAATGCAATGATTTCCATTACAAAATCATACCCACAGATCTTGGACTTTCAATATTAGATTAAATATGTAAGAAAATAATTAAATATTTGATGCATAAATATAATTAGATTTTATTAAGACAATATTATTATTTGGATTAATCGAAATTTACAAAATGAACAGCTTCTTTGGGAAGCGAAAGGTATTTGAGTGGTCAGACATTCAGAAGTGTTAATTGACTATTAAAATAGAACATGTAGAAATCTTTGTCTGTCTGTCTCTCTATGTGTCTATATATATGTGTGTGTGTATGTATATATATATATATATATATATATATATATATATACATATACATATATATATCTCCAATATGGTCACATTATCTATTATGTAAATATATACATTTAGTTATTTAGTTTAATTTTCCAAAATACCATTTAATAGCTTTATAAAGTGGATAAAAATACCAGAAAATTCTTTCCAACCAGCTTATGTGATTTACCTAAGAAATAAAAACAATTATCCAATCACTTACCTGGAACTGTTCCAGCTTACTCATGTGTTCTTGTAATTTTTCAATGTTTCCCCCTAGCTGTTCAGACATGTGTCTCCAACAGGCCATCATATTGTCCATTTCAATGTGATACCGTTGAGATATCTCAGGGGGAGCTTTCTGGTACACTTGTTCAGCCATATTATTAAGATCATCCTTTTTACTCTGGTGCTCCTGTTGCGTGGCTTGAATTGCCTAAAAAATATTATCACTGAATTACTATGCTTGTTGTTTTCAGTTATTGCTGTCTTACTCAAGTCATGCTTATGGAGAAAAGCTTGCTAACTCATGTAGCCAAAGCTATACAGGGTCTCATTCTTAGGAATAGATGTTGGATGCGTTAAAGACAGAGTTTTTCTGCTCCAAATTCTTCATAAAAAATACAAAGATTGTCCACATAAGAGCAAACCTTTTGCCCACTTTCCACTTAAAATTGTATGCATCCAAATTATGAGAAACCTTAATTATTTCTCTGGTGTGAACTCACTCTATCAACAAGGTAATGATACACATAATAACTTCAGGTAGTTTCTAGAAGAAATAAGTGGCTCCTTATGCTCCTGTTCAAGTGTAAAGACTTTTTGATCATAATGATCAACTGTTTGTTAATAATTTTTGTTTTGAATGAAAAAAAAAAAAAAAAAAAATGTTGCTTCTAGAAAACCTCCCAAATACACAAGCTATTGTGGCACATTGATTGTTTACCTCTTTGGAATAGAGTATAATTGTGATTTTAATACATTAAAAAGTTTAATCTTAGAGAATGAAACATGATATCAGGAGTTATAAAGTTTATACAATATTCTATTTGTAAAACAAAACTCCTTTTCTTTTAAGTGTTAGAGGCACAAATCGCTGGCAACTAAAATAAAAAGTGTTATTTCAAAACCTAAACAAACCATTGTGTCTTTCAGTCTTTGCTCCATGACTAGATACTCAGTGACAGCACTAGAAGGTAGTTTGCCTTCAAATTGCTGCAGCCATGCCATTAGAGCTGCCATTACATCCTTGTAGTGTGCAGGGGGAAGACTGGTCTGGACTAAGAAAAGAAAAGAAAAGACAGAAAGACTGGGAATAAATGTTTATTTATTGATTATATTTATTCTCAGTATGGTTGCATTGGAGGTATTTTGGTTTTGCTTCATACAATAAATATACACAAAGAAATGAAAAAGAAAAATGCAAAATGATTAGCAAAATAACATTTCTATTACAATGATACTAGAAGACAACACTTACATCAAAAACAATTATAAAGGGGGTGTGTGTGTGTGTGGGGGGGGGGTATTGTTTATGTTTAGGAGAGTCGATCATATTACAGAGTTTTGTTGTCTCAACCTCACTTCTGTTAGCATTCTACTACATTAAACAGCACTGATATATGTCCGATCTGACTAGGGTGGTCACATGGAACGTGAAGGGCATGCGTAATGTAGCTAAAAGTAGGAAAGAACATTTAAAGCTCAAAAGAGACTGGATTGGTCAGGTATATTTTAGTTCATTCTCATTAAATAAACAGGGCGTGGCCATTTTAATACATTTTCCTTTTATTTTAGAACAGACTGAACAGGATCCTGAAGCCAGATTTGTTCTGATTCCTGGTCACATCGGTGCGAAACCCCTAAATGTTTTAAATGTGTATGCCCCAAATGAGGACGGTCCTGACTTTATATCAAAGATGGTTCTATTTTTTTTTATATCATAAGTGCAATGGTCTGGGGATTATGGCTGGTTATTTTTATTGAATCATGGATGGTAGACAGATCATCTTCTACAAAATCACTTGTTCTTCACAAACTGCAAAAGTTGTCATGTTTTAGGCTTAGTGGACATATAGAGATAACCACATCCATGTGTCAAGGACTATACATTTTGTCTTTTCCCCCATAATTCTTTCATAAAGAAAAAATATGCCAGTACTGGCAGGACAATGAATTCTGTCTAGTAAACTGTGCCACCAAATAGGATGCAGCTTAGGCCACCTTGAGAGGCCACAGTATTTTGTTTACTGCCTGGCATAAAAAAACAGTCTGAGAACAGGAGAAAATTAGAAGACGAGGTCAACAAATTGGATCTGACTCATAAAACTTCACCTACACAAAACAACTGGAATCTTCTAAGTGAACTTGAACTATTCAGAACATGAAAAAAAAATGTCTAATGTTTAGCAGGCAAAGGTTTTATCAATATTGGAATATACCTAGTCACCTCCTATCATATCAACTCAACTCTGAACAAGCTGTAATTTCCATCAAGGCTATTAAAACCACTGAGGGAATAATCTCATATGATCAAGCTAAAATAAACTCCAGTTTTAAATATTTTTATGAGAATCTGTACACCTCCACTTGTGCACCTCAGGATCCTGCCACTTTTTTGGATAAGATGCCCCTACCTTAAATTTCAGAAGAGGACCAGGCCTTGCTTAAAACCCCTCTCACAGAAGAAGAAATTATTGTAGCAATTTAATCTATGCCTAGTGGGTGGGCACCAGGGTTGGATGTTTTCCCTCTGGAATTTAATAAAAAAAATTTGACATGTGCTGTCTGCTATACATGTTCTTTTGTGCTGTCCCCTATTTTCATGGCAGTAGTTGCAATTTTTTGGAAGATTTCAAAATTGTGGCCAAAGCCTTCCTCATCACCTGGAGAGAATCCTACGTAAGATCATTAAACCTGACCAAGCTGGATTTATTTAATGGTTCAGACAATGTGCGTCATCTGTTGAATATAATACACCATTTCACTGTAGATGGTGACCTGGCTGCTATGATATCTCTGGACGCAGAAAATGCATTTCACATGGTTGAGTGGAATTTTTTATTTCAAGTGTTGGACAAATTTAATTTGGGCTTAAACTACATCACTTGCATAGTGGCATCCGGGGTGAGATGGCAGGTGGGATGGAACACCGTCTATCATTATATGCAGATGATGTTCTTCTTTACTCAAAGCAACCACTATTATCCATTCCTGGTGTTTTGAAAACAATTAATCGGTTTAGTCAATCCCAAGCCATGTTTTTAAATACCCCACAAGGTCAAGAGTCTGTATAGTTTTAAGCATCTTAGCATTTGTTTAATCTGAGCAGCCCAATAATAAAGCTGCTTGTTGGGCAAAGAACCACCCCACATTCCTTAGTGTAATGTAAAATTACAATGTAAAAGGGATATTATAATTTTACAGTTTGTGGGGTATTTAAAAACACTAGCCTCTTTCTACAGGAACAGGAACAATTGAGACACATCTGGCAGAGCTTCCCAGGCTGCCAGAAAGTCCCTTAAGGGTATCAGTCTCTCAGGACTGACCTCTGGTATGCCTAGAGCTGGGGTTATGCCCTGGTGCAGTTCTAGGAGCCTCGTAACATGTCGGCACTGGTGTAGCACCACCATGGTGTGGAGGCATGCAGCGGCTTGACCTGTTGAGGCGTAAGCCTTACCCACCAGCACCGACGTGTTATGAAGGGGCAATGTCGGGGTGTAAAGGGATGATGCCACCCCTGGGTAGAGATAGCTGGCCAGCATCTGAACCCGGGGCATGAGTCACGTTCTTTCATATTAATGATGTTGAAGTACAAGGCTGCCTTGGGACTAAAAAGGAGGGCCAAATACGGCTTTGCCCAGGACACCTCGGTGGAGGTTGTGAAGCAGGTTGCAGAAAGCGTTCGTCAAGCTTGCTGGCCGGAAACGATCTCTGCTCATCGTCCGGCCAAGACAGATCTAGCTTGGCAACGGCTCGAGTCACAGCCTTCATGAGCTCCTCTAAGCAAAGCCGAAAGCCGTGCTTCTGAAGCATGTGAATGAGTGCTGGACCTGGCAGGAGAAGCAGGAGAAAGTGACAAGCCGGTCTCAAAGCCCTCTGTGAGGTCCATTTGTGAGCCCCAGGAACTAGTGCGCCGCTCCGCCAGGCGAGAGCGAGGCCAGAACCACGAGGACCGGGAGCACCCTCCTCGAAGAGTGCCCACCGAGAGCGGAGCATCCGCATGGACATGCGAGCACAATGTGCACAGTTGGCTCCCTTGATAAGCGACTTTGCATGCTCCCCTTCCAGACAAGCCACACAAAGGCTGTGTACTTAGTCTTCTTAGAAACCTTCATATTGGACAAACAATCGACAAACAATTTGACATAGAATACACACAGAGCGCTTATTGAACACTCAGAAGCTTGCGTCGGCTTCACTCCGTGCGCTTTTTTATATCTTCCTGGTCATGACATCACCCTGCCGGTGACGCCGTGCTTTCCATTGGACGGATTACACACGTGATTCAGAGTGTGGACAATGCGTAAGCCTAAAACACTTTCTATCAAGAGATTTTAAGTGCATTTTAATCTTAATCTCTGTTTAAGAAATCAGATAGCTTTCTGTTTTTCCATTTCAGTAATAACTGATTTGTTCTTATGTATTAAAAAAAAACAACTATTAGGTGAATTTTTTTTCCCAGAAGAGTCTGAGCCTAGTCATACACATGTTTACTGGCATTGAAAGCATTCTGATGGTCTGCTCATTAGAAAAAGAGAGAATTTACAAATAGAAATTGGGCTCAGGGGTCCAAAAATGGGGTATACAGTATATGCAGTGCATAAGGCCGCCACACATCTGGGGCATCATTGCATGTAGTGTATTTATCCGTCTTTTTTGGTAGGGTGAGTGGGATGCCAACCATGATCTTACATAACTGTCAGCAAATGTGCAGTTGCACCCCCCATTGTGAGGTGGTAGCTTAGTGGTTAAGGCATTGGATTTTGGATCCAAAGATCGTGAGTTCAAATGCCAGCCACACCAAGCTGCCACTCCTGGTCCCCTGAACAAGGCCCTTAACCCCATAACTGCTCAGTTGTATGAAAAAGATAAATGTAAGTTGTTTTGGATAAGAGCATCTGCCAAATGCTGTAGATGTACATGTTAGTCCCTCATTCAAGGTTATTAATAACAAGCCAAAGATAATTCAATTAGAAACCTGTAGGTGACAAATTGGGGCTCTCATATCATGAAAATTGATCAAATCATTTATGAGATAAATCTGTTTAGATTATTGTTTAGTGTCTTTAAAATTCAAAATATTGTTTGATTTTATGATAAACCACAAAACAATACAAATTTAGTTGAGAACAGCAGTTTTTGGAGTCAGTGATAAATACTGGTGTATTCTCATTTTATAATTCTATGGGAATATAAGTATAAAATGTTGTGTGTAAATAAGACTGTATTACCCATCGAACATTACTCACCTAATACAAGCTGTTTCTCTCTGGCCTTTAGGTCTGCGAGAACATTCCGGTAGTGGTCCTGGAACGCCACTATATCAGCATCAAGGAGCACCTGTGTTTCCTCGTTCTCTTTTAGCTCCTGAAGTTGTTCAGGTAAGTGATCCACTTCCGGTTCAAGCACAGACAGACGAGCTATCTCATCCTAGAAACAGCAGTAAACAGTTGGTTTATGAAAGATACTGATTAAAAAAAGAAATGGAGAAAATACAGCTTTAGTAACGTTTCAAATGTTTATGCAAAGTCTAGACATTTTCAACATGATATAACTAACAGCATCAACATGGTCAGAAATAAAAAAATCTTATTCTCTGCTAGACTACTACAACAGCGGACCTTTTATATTCAGTGTTTAAATTTGTATCATGCCTTCACAAAGTCTTTAAAATGTAAACCTCTTAAGGCAACAAAACACAGTTCTACAACATGTACTGTACTTAAAAACTATGTAGAAAAGGGGTACAATATATTATTAGACAAAACACAACAAAAAAGTAACACATAAAACACAATATATAACAGAAAAATATAAACTGATATCTTTCGATGCACAATACTCCATACATAAAGGACTGTATTTCCTGTTGAGAACACTGTCTACGCTCCAGGAAGAGCTGCTGTGAGTTTCTCTGAGCAGTTTATTCAAGTTTATTTCTAATGAAGAAGTTTTACTTAATCGGTCCATCTAGAAGTGAGGCTATTTGTTTATTTCTGTTGTTTCCTTACTTTCAGATTAGCAGTAGAATTTTTTTTATTTTACTTTGTGATAGTAATACAAATGCCTGTATCTGTTGATCGGATAAAAGGGTGAGAAACAATTGTGAAAGAGGGGCAGAGCAAAATGCTGAAGGTTTCAGTCATCCTTCTCAAACCTTCTGACCAGAAGTTCTATGGAAATAACCAGAAATGTGGGAAACAATCTCCAAAAAGTGTACTAATGGTGTAAACTAATGGTTTTGATTAGTCTTTGAAATCAAAGAGACATCTGATTGAACCAGGCTATGTGTCCATTTAATTGCACATTATGTATCACTTAAATTAGAGATTAAAACCTTTTAAAATTGAACAATTAAGAGTGTATTTATATGTCATTAAAATGTATATATGAGGTGGTATCAAATTATTGCGATTTTTTTACTGGTGTAATTGGTGCACTGGTGACCACGTGTGTTACTACGTCAGCGATTTCATCACGGACAGCAAGTTAGAACAAGGAGCAAACGTGAAATTCTGCATGAAAGTGGGAAACTCTACCAGAGATGTTTGACACAACATACAGCGATGCTACAATGAGTATTTCGAGGTGTCTTGAGTGGCACACGCGCTTCGAGAGCGGAAGAACAGAATTGGGAGACAACAAGAGATCAGGAAGTCCTTCAACAAGCTCAACCCCAGAAAATGTCAAAACCATTTGGGAACTTGTGCTTGATGATCATTGGAGAACAATCCACATGATCTCACTCATGCACACACCCTACACACCAGATTTGGTTCTGTGGACTTTGCCCTCTTCCTGAAGATGAAGATCCAGCTCAAAGGTCACAGTTTTGACACCATTGCAGAGATCCAGTGTTAATAGCACCCCTTTAAATTTTGCAACCATTTTAGTAGAATCTTCCTTTTAGGGGACAATACTATAAAATTGAAACTTGGATATATTTTAAAGTAGTCAATGTGCAGCTTGTATAGCAGTACTGATTTACTGTCCTCTGAAAATAACTTAACATACAGCCATTATTGTCTAAATAACCACAAATAACAGCCTAAGTGAACATGTTAAAACTTTGTCCAAAGTCAAAATATTGTGTGTGAGCACCATTGTTATCCAGCACTGCCTTAATCCTCCTGGGTATGGAATTCACCAGAGCTGCACAGGTTGCTGCTGGGATCCTCTTCCACGCCTCCATAATGACATCACGAACACAAGTACACATTGACTACTCTAAAATATATCCAAGTTTCATTTCTATTGTATTGTCCCTTGAGAACATAAAAAAATGGTTGTTGAAATGTAAGAGGCGTACTCACTTTTGTGAGATAAATATTGTGTTGGTCCCCTTTTGCTGGTAGCATTCGAGCATTAACAGCATTAACTTCTTTAGCAATTTGAGCTACAGGAACTCATCTGTTTGATCAGACCACACGCATCAATGAGCCTTGGCTGCCTATTACTCAGTCACCGGTTCACCACTGTTCCTTCCTCGGAGCACTTTTGATAGATACTGACCACTGCAGACCAGGTACAGCACACAAGAGCTGCAGTTTTGAGGATGCTCTGACCCACTTGTCTAGACGTCACAAGTTGGCACTTTGCAAACTCGCTCAAATCCTTACACTTGCCCATTTTTCCTGCTTTTCACACTATGAGGACAAAATGTTCACTTGCTGGATAATAAATCTCACCCACTAACAGGTGTGATGATGAAGATATAATCAGTGTTATTTGCTCACCATATACCATATACGCATATATATATATATATACACAAAGTTCACACAAAGTGAAGGAACTCTCTAAATTGAATAGGTAGCGCAATCTTAAACAAAGTCTTTTTTTGCACAGAAATTAAAAATCCCCATCAGCTCAATCATATGGCTCATAAAATACAGGCGGAAAAATCATGACTCTTCAATGACTTGTCAACAGTGTGCTATGCAAAACTTCAGAACTTGCTCTCAATCTAATGCTAAATAATTTAAAAGGGAATTTAGAGCTTATGAAATGAGTAGCAATACGATCTAAAAGCAGCACAAACAGCTGTAACATGGAGAACTGTAACTATGAAATTAACGATTATCTCCATTCCTATACCTCAAGCAAAACTATGCTGCTAAAAACAACCAAAGATGCAAATTTAAAGCAAATAAACAAATAAAAACTCCTAGATAGAAGTATAGAGCTGGGAGAATCATGATATGACTAAGTAAAAATAATAACTAAGACTAATTAAAAATAATCTACCAACAGGAAAAGACCAATTAGAAACCACAAAGTCACAGTGTTTACATTTTAAATGGATATATTAAATGTGTTGACAATATAAAAAAAAATAATCGAATAGTAGTAATAGTAATAATAATACATAGTGACTACAAAACTGTTTGTATTTTTTACAAACAGTTCCACATAAGAAAAATGGCCATGGTTCTCAAGGTGTGTCTGTGGATCCATAGGGAATTTGTTATTATTGATAGTGATCTTGCGAGAATTATTGCGAGAATTATTACTCTAACCTCAAAAACACTCAAACAAATTAACCTACAATACAGTAGACAGAAAATGCCTACACACCCCCTTAAGGTGATAGTCAACAAACCAATTGGAAAACAAAAATCAAGTGAAAAACAAAAAGAAAAAAGAAAAGAAAAATAATGACTGGTTGCAAAAGAGTGCACGCCCTTTAAATAGTTTGCCAAAGTACATATTGTTGTAATACAGCACTCTTGATTTGAGTCTTGATTTAGCAGTTTTATTCCACTCTTCCTTGCAAGAATGCTACAGATGTATCAAATTGCCTGTGGATTTCCTGCCATTTGAAAATTATTTAATATTTCAATACTTGTTAGTATGAATAAGTGACACGTTTCTATGTGGCCCATCTTTTTAGCATTTCAGAATGTAGATTTGTTTTTAAGCCATTACTTTGTTAACTTGGATTTGGGTAATTGGTTATCTTATACTTATCTTGTTGGAAGGGAAAAGTTTTCTTCAACTATGATTTTATTTCCTTGAATAGAGCCCAAGTCTCAGCTGAAGAAATGCAGCCCCATAGCATAAGCTGCCACTACCACTATGCTTCCCAATGGATATGATGTTCTTTGGGTGATGGCAAAATATACATTTAAGTTCTATCTTGGCCTTCTCAAAAATTTTGCCACATGGTTTGCAATGATTTAGGTGTGCTTGGGTGTTTAATTTTCAATTTTAAAGCGCTTTTGACACCATAACCCAGGTATATAAAGAACATGAGAGACAATCAAATGCAAATAATGACCAGCACTTGCCAGATATTCCCACAGCTCCATGAATGTTGGCCTAGGTCTCTCTAACCTCTCTGGAACGTTTTCATCTTTACTTTTGTTAATTTTTAAGGGACATCCTTTTCTTGATAATGTTATTATAGTGCCCCATTTTCTCCAGTAATTGGTTGCCTTTAGGGTGCTCCATGGAACTAATCCATATCTACTTCATCTACTGTTTTGGACATTTTTTTCTACACAAATTTTGGAATACAATTGCCAAAATAGTGTAGTATGTAAATTGTTCACGTGTAAAAACGTCATCCTATTTTAATACTTGTTGTAGTATGGATAATCTACATGTTGCCCATATACATACACATGTGGCCCATATTTTGAGCATTTCCTAAACATTTCATACATTAAAGATGTCAGTATCGTCAAATCCCTTATCTGCCACTTCCATAGTTGCAGACTAAAATAGTTCCCGAGGAACTCAAGCTGCGTCGAAACGCATTGGGAACGTGCTCTAGTGTTCACACTCTGAAATAATGTGTATAATCAGTAAAAAAGTTGACACTGGCCGTCACCGACTAGGAAGTATAAAACGCACATGCTTGTACAAGTTTGGGGCAGAGCTAGCTTGTTTTCCGAGGGAGCTGGCTGAGCACGTTCTGCGCACTTTTGGTGCAGATTCTCTGCACATTCTGTGCATGATCTGCGCCGCGCACATTCTGCTCGCGTTTCTATGCGATTGCTCCATTTCCAGAGAGCACTCCTCGAGGGGGGTGCTCTCACTTCTCGTGGTAAATAAATAAATAAATAATAATAAAATAATAATAATAATAATCCAGTAAAAAAATTTTTACTGGAAAAAAGCTACATAACTTGGCCTTCTCATGAGCTGAAAGTCCCTCTATCCAGTAAGCTGGACGAGCCACTAAAGAGACTGCTAGGGCCATTGGGCCTGGTCGTCATTTTGGGGGCCCTCTCTGAACCCCCCTTCGAGCCTCTGGCCGAGGCATCTTTTAGGCATCTCGCTATCAAGACTGCGTTCTTGTTGGCCATTTGCTCTCTTAAGAGAGTAGGAAATCTACAGGCCCTTTCTGTGGCCCCTTCCTCCCTGGAGTTTATTCCAGGTATGGCCAGTGCCTTTTTGTACCCCAGGACGGTTAACATCCCCAAGGTGCCCTCGGTCGTCCCACGACCTGTAAGGTTAAAGGCATTCTATCCTCCTCCTTCTCAGTCCCCAGACCAGGAAAAATTAGTGGATGAACCGGCTGTGCCCGGTACGCGCACTGGACACCTAAGTCCATAGGACGTGTCCCAGGAGAAAGTCTGACCAACTGCTCGTCGGCTACGGCCATCCGAGGAGAGGCCTCCCTGCCAATAAGCAGACCCCTAGAAGATGGATCATTGATGCCATCGCATCATCATATTAGTTCTCTGGTCTCCCAGCTCCATTTGGCGTCAGAACTCACTCCACCTGGAGTGTGGCTGCCTCAAAGGCTTGGTCCTCTGGAGTACGACTCCAAGACATTTGCAATGCTGCAGGCTGGTCCACCCTGCCGATCTTCGTCCAGTTCTACATCCTGGACCGCAGTGCCACTCCTGGCCCCTCTGTCCTTCGACCTAGCTGTGCTTATACACTCTAGTCAGGGACTGGTCAGTCTGGCTTGATTGGACACCCGTTCCCAAAGCGGTTTGAGGCAGCTCGAGTTACCAAAAGGGAACGTCTCTAGGTTACGTATTTAATCCTAGTTCCCTGAAGTCAAGTCAAGTAAAGTCAAGTTTATTTCTATAGCGCTTTTCACAACAGACATTGTCTCAAAGCAGCTTTACAGAATTTTAAGAGTTAAAATGAATGATGTGCATAATCCCTAATGAGCAAGCCATGGCGACTGTGACGAGGAAAAACTCCCTTAGCCACACTGCCGGCATCCCTGCAGCGCTTCCTTCTTCATTACAGAAGCTGACAGTTGCCTCACTCCACGTGTGTTTTATACTTCTTGGTCGTGATGTCACCCAGCAGGTGTCGGCCAGCGTCCAATATTTGAATGATTACACACATTATTTCAGAGCGTGAACACAAGCGAGTTCACAGATTCGACGCAGCGCCTCGTTCCCTTTAGGGAACTAGGGTTACATACGTAACCTAGAGACGATCTCAATGAACCAAAAGATTTTTATAGTAGTAGAATAACACAATATTGGAAAATTCAATGAGCAGAAGGTGCTGCTATACAACAGGAAGTTTTTATGTTCTAAAAAAATTTATGCTAAATATTTCTTGTTTTATGCATAATCTTGTTTTTTGCAGTTTCATATCCAAATCTGATTTTGTTTTTCAATAAATGGACACCCATCTTACATTTTAAGGGGGATTGGAATAGAGCGTGAATAAACCACAGTAAAATACAGAAACTTTTTATTTTCTATGAAATTATTCAATTCTCCCGAATCCTATTTTATTTATTATCTATTAGGAATGCGCACATAGGTTAACACATGCAGTGGGTAAAGGGCATTACCTGGAGAGACACAGGAATAGACAGTCCTGCATTTGGACACAAAACAGACAGACATTGAAGGACACACCTAAAGAGGAACAGAACTCCATACACACTGGAAAACAGAGACGTTTACCCTGCAGCGCTCAAGTTGGATCCTCAGTGGTTCTGCCTCACAGGCTGGAGGTTGCTGAATTTTCAGCCAGTTCTCTGAATTTGCTACTAACTGCTCCAAGTTGTGGAAGAGATTGTAGAAAGCCAGTACTTTAGTCTGGTAGGCCAGCCATGCAAGCCTTTCAGCCAGCAGTGAGCAAAACTCATCCCACCGGGTCTGTAACTGCTGAGAAGCTTGCTGAATATCATCAGAATTCTGGCCATCTATAAAAAAAAATATATATTAGTTATTACATTTTGTTTAAGAATAATTTGTTTACAGAGAATATGAAAATTCGCCGAAGCCCACCAGGTCACTTCTTTGTGACATTAAAATATATTATCAAAAACTAACCCAAGTAACCATTAAATACCACTATTCCTACCTTTTGATTTCTAAAATAACCACGAGGGGTCAAAATAATCACTAAACTGGGCTTGGGGAGCACATAAAACTTGAGTGGAATGAGTGATGTGTGAAGATACTCTGCTATTGTGGATATCAAACAACTGCAAACACAAATTTACACTAAAAAGATCTTGAAATGCATGAAAGGTTGGAGAATACATGGCAAGAAACGTGAGGAGATTCATCTACAGTATAAAGAGTCTCTCAAAATCATTTTAATTTCAAGCTTCATGCTAGTGGACTCTCCTCTTTAGTTCACCCTACAGGTTTTCTTAAGGTCCAAGTCAGGGGACTAGGATGTCTTGATTATGTTGTGAGTAAATCGATTTTGTGTTGATTTTGGTGTATATTTGGATCATTGTCATGCTGGAAGATCCTTCCGCAGCCCATTTTCTGATCAGAAGTTTAGGGATTCACATCCAAGCAACACCAATTTAAGTGTCCAGTGTCAGATTGTCATTTTGTCAACTTTGACTTAAAGATGTAAATAATTTCTACAGTTGTCCAGCTGTGATCCTTGGAGATTTTTTTGGGATTTTATTTCACAGTGCATTAACACAATATAGACATACTTAATTGAAACTCATCTAGTGTAAGTTAATGTGCTGATCATATGTCTATTATTCCAACTCAAGTGTGTCTGTCTAGCCCTTGTATGTCTGCTACACTAATTTGAAAATAAGACATGTACTGGAATCCATATATTCTTTTATGGCAGGCCTTACAGTCAATATAAGCTGTTACCTGAATTCATGATGCTATGAATACACGCCTCTGTAATGATTAAATGTTTTTGTGAGTGCAAAAAATAAACTAAGCAAAAACTTGCCATACACCACTTGGATTTATCTGAGCAAGTAGGTAAGAGCTTTCCATTGTATAATTACTGAGATTATACAATGTATACTGAGTATTTTACAAAAGTGAGAACCCCTCACATTTCAGCAACCATTTTATTATGTTCTCAAGGGACAATACTATAGAAATGAAATTTGGATATATTTTAGAGTAGTCAATGTGCAGCTTGTATAGCAGTATAGATTTACTGTCCTCTTAAAATAACTTAACATTATTGTATATATAATACAGCCATTATTGGCTATTTAACTGGCTCAAAAGTGAGTACATCCTAAGTGAACATGTCAAAACTGAATCAACAGTGTCAATATTGTGTGTGAGCACCATCGTTATCAAACACTGCCTTTATCCTCCTGGGCAAGGAATTCACCAAAGCTGCACAGGTTGTTACTGATATCCTCTTCTGCGCCTCCATAATGTTAGACACATGGTGCTTCTCCATCTTCCGCTTGAGGATGCCCCACAGGTGCTCAATATGGTTTAAGAGACATACTTGGCCACTCGATCACTCCACAATCTACGTTTCCCTCAACGAACTGCAGCTCCCAAGTACCAGCAGCACTCATGCAGCCCCAGACCATGATGCAACCACCACCATGCTTGACTTAAGGCAAGACACAATTTTCTTGCTACTCCTTGCCAGGGTGTCACCACACATGCTGGACACCATCTGAGCCAAACAAATTTATCTTGGTCTCCTCAGACCACAGGACATGGATCCAGTAATTCATGCTCTTGTACAGGTCGTCTTCAGCAAAATATTTGCAGGCTTTCTTTGGAGCCAGCTTCAGAAGAGGCTTCCTTCTGGGATGAAGGCCATGCAAACTGACTTGTTGCAGTGTGCGGTGTATGGTCTGAGCACTGGCAAGCGGACCTTCTGCTTCTGCAACCTCTAAAGCAATGCTGCAGCACTCATGCGACTGTTTTTTTGAAGCAGCTTCTGCACCTGATGCACAGCACGAGGACTCAATTTCTTTGATCGACACTTGTGAGGCCTGTTCCGAGTGGAACCCGTCTTGGAAAACCTCTGTATGACCCTGGCCACTGTACTGTAAGTCAGTGTCAGGGTGATACTGATCTTCTTATAGCCTCGGCATCTTTGTGGAGAGCAACACAAATGTGTGGCATTGGACCTCCTGGAGTGTTTAAAAGTGATGCTGGATCTATGATGATCACAAATGTTGAGCTCAGTAGCTCCTACTTTTATACCAAAGACTGTAGAAAGAAGATTTACTTATAATCTTATACTCCAGTGCTCATGTTAGTTCTCACTCTCCAGTGTTCTGTATTGTTGAAAGATTTATGATCAAACTCTTGATGTCACCCATATGAGGATGGGTTCCCCTTTTGAGTCTGGTTCCTCTCAAGGTTTCTTCCTCATAACATCTAAGGGAGGTTTTCCTTGCCACTGTCGCCACGGCTTGCTCATCAGGGACAAACGCACACCATTCACCTTGACTGTTGATTTCTGTAAAGCTGCTTTGAGACAATGTCTGTTGTGAAAAGCGCTATAGAAATAAACTTGACTTGACAACAGGTGGCTTTGCTTGGTTACATGACGTACAGCTGCTATCACTTAGGGTGTAGTCACCTTTGTTGACAGCTATTTTGACAATAATGGCTGTATGTTGAGTTATTTTCAGAGGACAGTAAATCAATACTGCTATACAAGCTGCACACTGACTACTCTAAAATATATCAATGTTTCAATTCTATAGTATTGTCCCTTGAGAAAGTATACTAAATGGTTACTGAGATGTGAGGGGTGTACTCACTTTTGTGAGATACTGTACATGTTTCAGCGGAAAACCAGTTATTTATCCCACAATGATGCTTTAAGCTTCTCATTATAAAGGGTCAAAAGGGTCACATTATTGGTTCTGCATCTAGCAATGAAAACTAAAAAGATTGCTGAATCTACTAAGAGTGGGAAGGATAAAGGTAAACCATCATCTCTGAGGAGGAAATGTGCTCGAAAAAAAGATCTTGACTGATAGTGATCAGAGTCAGTTAAACCTTTGGTGAAATCAACAGTGAATTAAGTTCACAAACCATGTACTTGTGTAAAAGTAGAGCTACAGCAGGTAAATGACTCGAGCAAAAGTGCTCCATTTAAACTTTCACTTGGGTAAAAGTACAAAAGCATTTGCCTTCAAATGTATGTAAGCATCCCAAGTACTATGATTTATTATGGCTATGTCCTTTAGGTTATACTATTAATAATATTAATATTTTTATCCATTTATAAATAAAAAAAAGTGTCTGATTTTGCAAAATGTAGTCAAGTAAAAAGTAAGATATTTGTTTTTGAAAATTTAAAGTTAAAGTCTCCCAACTATGACTATGTTACGACTATGGTTAACAGTGAAAGTAAGAGCACTTCTTCACAAAAAATACAAAGAGAAGTTCAGGAATTGGGAAGAAACAGCTGTGAGACTCATCAATGCCAGGATTCATCAGATTGTTTTGTAAATGATGTAAATGGTTCAGGATGCAAGAGTTCAGATCATAACCCCATTGAGATTCTTCAGGATGTACTGGAGAAGACTTTACAAGACCTTCCTGTAACCAATACAAGATCTTGGCATAAAGTGAATGTAAATCTGGATGGTAATAAATGTAAGTGTTCTCACATTGCATTAGCTTATCAAAACAATTCCATGGTAAACGTACATTAACGCAGCCAGGATATTGAAAGCTCACTCTTTTTTTTTTTTTTTCTCCCTTACAAACATGAATTTATTCCTCAAATGATTTTACTGGCTGGAAAAACACCTGCCTTTTGAGTGTGTAGACCTTGTATATTCACTTTATGTCCAAGTGAGTGTCAAGTGCTTTTCTTGTACACAGTCTAATTTTGCATAATGTGCTATTAGTGTGCATGACAATGATAAACGGTGAAGAAAACCTGAGGCTGACAGATGTAATATGCAATTACAACATTATAGCTCTTCTTCTTCTTCTTCTTCTTCTTCTTCTTTCGGCTTCTCCCATTATTGGTTGCCACAGCGGATCATCCGTCTCCATACCCCCCTGTCCTCTACATCTGCCTCTTTCAACCCAACTACCTGCATGTCTACCTAATGAACACTAAACAGTATTTGCTTGTAAACAATCTTTTACTTTCCTTTAATACTTTAATAATGTGTTAGTCATAGTAAATACCGAATGATTAAAAAATCTACAAAATATGGATTTTAAAACATAAAGACTAAAATAAAAGTAAAATAAAAGTTTGCCACTCATATAATGTAATTGTGTTTACCACTTGTAAGCTGATCTACTAGAGCCTGAGCTGACCGTGTTGCTTCCTGCAGCTTTCTGAGCTTCTCTGGTTTTTCTTTATCAATGGCCTACAAGAAATTAAAAAGAGAAAAAAAAATGACATTACCCAATATAAAAATGTTTTTATTATTTGCACTTCAGTTTAAAAAACCCCCCAAAAAACTATTAGTTAATTGTTTATTCAGTGGTATCTGTATCATGCTGTCTGATCTCACCAAGACTTTGTCATAGAGGTCTGAAACACTGCCCTCCTTGCGTGAAACTGAGAATTCGGGATTTTGCAGGGTGGCTTCTGAGCGAGTCATGAAACTGTGAATCTCAGTGAAATCCACATCAAACCTAAAAAGACACATTTAAGATCAAATATAGAAAATGATGAGGTTTTTGTCTTATAGTTATTACTATTGCTTACATAACTAAAAAATGTGGAGTACCGTATTTTCCGGACTATAAGCCGCTACTTTTTTCCCACGCTTTGAACCCCGCGGCTTAAACAACGAAGCGGCTAATATATGGATTTTTCTGGGTTTTTCCCGGATTTTTCCTGGTTTCACAAGCTTCAAGCCAAAAAACTGAGCCCCATAACATTAGACCAATGAAATTTCCGAACGGAAACTAAAAGAGGCACTTCACCTGTGTTCTGAGCTGCACGGCATCGGGAGAAAAGCTTCACCGATGGTGATTTTTAAACGCACGACGATGCCAAAAGATAAACTCCAGAGAGAAATAGTTGTGAAAGGAAGGAGGAAGACAGTGAACAATGACTTTCTTGGTAGGCTACTGTTTATATACAAGCCGTTGTAGCGCGTTGAGTCATGGTTAAGGGAGAGCTCACTAACTCCAGTTGCAACAGAAATCATATAAGCACAGACAGGTTTCCAAAACGCGTGCATCAGAAAATAATAAGGACATATTCCTCTGCCTTGCACACATGCAGTAATACCGGAAAAATGTGGCGGCAGGCTATTCCCAAAATGCCGCATTGCTCTTAAAGGAGCCACAACATATTTCACCCATTACACCGTGTAACATTAAAGCCTGTGTAAAGTTCATAGACTGCGGCTTATACACAGGTGCGGCTTATTTATGTTCAAAATAAAAATCTTTGTCAAATTCAGCGGGTGCGGCTTTTATTTGGGTGTGTTTAATAGTCCGGAAATTACGGTACATTTAAAACAATTTTATTATATTATATGCAAATCAATCCGGTCATATGTGAATATACTGTGCGCTTTATGAATTGTCTTTACAATTGCTTTTTAATCTTTTTTTTTTAAAGAATAAAGCAGTATGTAACAATTCATTCATTCATTCTCCTGAAAAATACAATGAAAGGTCCTTCATGTTCCATGTGTTATTGCAAGGAAACTATTAAATGTGCATCTGGGACAAAGATTGAGAAGCCATTTACCACTTAGCATAACTACATACACTTCAGCGAACATTTTATTAGGACATTAAATGTGATCAGTGCTCTTGACCATGGCATGAATATTGTCTTTAATTGCTGATCTCCTGAGATGTACAGCTTATTCAGAATGCTGCAGTTCTGTGAAAGGAAACTGAACAGCAGGAACTGTGTGATGCAATCATGTCACCATGGACCAGAATCTTAAAGGAATGTTTCCAACACCTTGTGGAATCCATGGCATGTAGAAACGAGGCTGTTTTGAGCTCCTATCCAGTGTTTTAGTTTAGGGTTCCTAATAAAGTTCTCAGTGAGCGTATGATGACCCAACACTCTGCACAAGACACTGCATTAAATGAGGGGTACAGTACAGGTTGTCCCCGACTCATAATGGAGATGCTTTTGATGACCCCATATTAACTTAAAAGTTGAGAAAGGCCTTGCCTACCCAGGGGTCTTAAAGAATGGTGATCAGCATCGTGTAGTATTGTGTTGTTAAATTAGATACAAATTACAGTACAATTAACAAATAATTATATAATAGTACCTACTAGCAAAACAGAGTAATCTAAGTACCGTACTGTATAGACTACACACTATAGATGTACACACTATATGGACACAAGTACCAGGAGACCTGACTTTCCCAGCCACATGTGGTTCTTTCCCAAACTGTGATGAAGGCACACAATTGTATAGGATGTTTTTGGATGCATGACTTTTTTTTTTTCTTTCAGGTGCATGGAATTTTCCCTTCACTTGAACTGGCAGACACAAACCTGCTCTAGCATGAAATTGCCCCCATGCACAAAGCAAACTTTAAGAAGATATGCTTTGCATGGGTTGGAGCACAATGTCTTCTGCTATAGAGCTCTGATCTCAACCCAAAATGAACACCTTTGGGATGAATGAGAACACTGACTGCACCCCAGGCCTCCTCACCTCACCTACATCAGTATCTGACTTTACTAACTTCTGTGTGTCTGAATGAGCAAAGAATCTCTACAAACACACTCTAAAGTCTAGTGGAAGATCTTTCCAGAAGAGTGGAGGGAATTATAAGAGCAAATTGGGACTAAATGTGGAATGCAATGCTTAAAAATCACATGCTTACTTACGCATGTGATACATACTTGTGACCAGATGTCTGCAAACGTTTGGCGATATAGTGTATGTGCAGTGTTGGGCAATAACGCGTTACTGTAACGCAGTTACTTTTGACGGTAACTAATACTGTAATGCGTTACTTTTTAAATAAAGTAACTCCGTTACCGTATGGTGTGTTACCCGTTTTTTAAATGAATGAATTTGGGCTGAAGTGTAGACTACAGTCTAACCTGTTTACAGCAGCGACGCATTGTAGGATTGGTGGATGAACCACTGTAAACACGAAGAAGACGCACTGTGGGCGTGTCTCCGTTTATTCAGGTCTGTGCGGCAGTAATGGCGAGTCGAGGCGAGAGCAAGACGAGTTTCTCAAAGTGGAAATATGCTCATTATTTCACTTTAGTTGAGCATAAAGACAAAAACTTTTTAGTCAAATGTAAGCTGTGTCTTTCTGGTTCGAAGGTCGTATCTACTGCGATAAACAGCAACTCCAATCTGTCGAAGCTCCTCCAGAAACTCCATGCCTCGACGAAGCTAGAAGCTAACCCGGTGTTCTGTTCTACATTGTTGATAGTTTTCATACTTAAGCTGTGAAAGGAACATGTTTAAGAGCTCAACACAACAGCTTTTATGATGCAGAAGCCACTTTAGTTTTTGATTGTGAATATATTATTCAGCTTGTTTTGTTCTTTATTTCAGAAATCCTTGTGATATATTCAGTTTGTGCTGGTCTGACTTCAATAAAATAGTGTTTAAAAATGACTTTGTGTTTAAGTCAGTTTTGTGTTTGTATAGACCATAACGCACAAAAGGGCATTAATGGGAACATTCAAGAACGTTCTTTAAAACAGTAACTAAAAAGTTACTTTTAACAGTAACGCATTACTTTTTGGTGTAAGTAATCAACAAAGTAATTGAGTTACTTTTTAAATGAAGTAACGAGTAACTGTAACTAGTTACTATTTCTTAGTAACTAGCGCAACACTGTGTATGTGGCAGCAGATGCATGGACGAGCGGCATTTTGCTAACGGAGGGCGGAGCTTACGCTGCTACCTTTGCCTGTCGCTTAAACCTTTATCGTCATCATAAGATCAGAAAGTCAAACCATCGGTACTCTGGGACTATCTGTACCTGGAAACAGAACCTCACCTCTTGCGAAGCTCTGAATCAACAACAATCTGCCGCTTCTTTTGAGGGGGCGGGGTAGTAAAACCCTCTTTAACATGCTTCACCACTTTTTTCTGATGCTTGACGACTTCCACAGTTGTGTGTGTAGTTTCAGTCTGGGATGCAGTAAGAGTATTTGAAAGCTAGGAGAAATATTATCAGAGCAAATTATTCAGTCAGTTTTTGCAAGCTAGATGAGATGAACTGATATTTAATACTAGAGGAAAGAAAAGACGTTAATGCCAGTATAGTGAGATCAGATGAATATTTTATAAGCTGTAATAATAAAAAAAAAAAACATAATATACATAAACATAACATAACATAAATAAACATCACCTTGGTGCTGGTGAGGTGAAGAGACTGCACTAGTTTGTCCCACCGCTGAGCAAGCCTTTCTAACTGTGCTTCAAGTTTTTCTGAGGCCTGCTTATTCCTAATGTTGGACAATAGATCTTGAACAAGAGAGCACAGTTTGTCCATGGTCTGTCTTTTGAGCTCAATGTCTGCTTTCAGAATCTGTGTAATACATCATAATGCATAAACATATTCATATCACTGTTCAATTTCTTAAATTTGTGTAATTCCTACTAGAAGTTTGTTTTTAGTTTGTCTTTAACATTGTATCAAACACACATGCTCACACACCCACACACTCCAAAAGTATTGAAAAGGCAAAGAAAATGATTAGTTTTCACTATACATCTACCATTTAAAAAGATGAATAGATCAGAAGATAGATCAGAAGTTTAGTTATAGCTCCTGATATTTATATCCAGATGTGTTAAATAGCTTAGAACAGGGTACTTTTCGTCTCATAAGTATTGGAGCAGGTAGTGTTAAAGAAAATGTGCTTAAGATTTAATTGCATATCCCTTGATTGCGATAGTTGCATCCAGTGTGTGATTTAATGACATCACTGAACTGCTGCATTCTCCTTTTCCCTGTACAGTATGTTCTTTGTTGTTTGGATTCATTGCCATGCTGCGTGACGAAGTTCCTCCCAATTAGATTAGAGGCATTTCCATGGAAACTGGCAGACAGACTGAGTGAAAACTTCTGTGGAATTTATAATGCCGCTGTTCCAGAACAAGCCATGCAAGCCCCGAGCAATAATCCTAGCAAGTTTATAGGTTTTGTTCGCATGGTGGATTGTTTTACCTTCACCTCTACCCTGTGGAAGTTGTTTGTGATGTTTTTGGCTTTCTATTTATTTACATTTACTTTTGAAGCATTTGGCAGATGCCATTATCTAGAGTTACTTATAATTACAACTGAGTAGTTTAGGGTTAAGGGCCTTGCTCAGGGGCCCAGCAGTGGCAGCTTGGTTTGCTGGTGCTGAGATTTGAACTCATGACCATGAACTCTCTGATAAATAAGTCCAACCAGTGAATCACCACTATTCATTATTCTCAGAATCTTTTGTCATCAGTTGTTGTTTTTCATTGGCAAACCTGTTTAAAGTTTACTTGTTAGTACACCAGTTGTTTTATTCCAGAACAATTGTGGGTTTTAATGGATTTGTCGTCGTTTCCACCAGCTTTTCTCTTATTGACAATTCACTGGTGGTTATGTTGGTTTATCTATTTGAACAAAAATTACAGTCTTCGAAGGTAAGAAACAGAAAGCAGATATTCAGGACTATTTCTTCTTATATATTTTTAAACAATTATCCTGGCATTATCAGTCACATGCTCCAATATTCTTAATGACAATATGTGAGTTCAAACTAAATGTGCAATGACCTAAGTTTTGTAACAACAAGCTATTTTTAGTCCTATATCTGATGCGCCAAAGCAAAAAAATAAAATCAGTAACGGCTGAAGAATTTGGCCGACACAATACTTGGAAGCACTGTGAATTTGAACATTCAACCAAATTTCATACGTGATTTACTAGTCTGTTTTAAAGCTGTATAAAGACATGCTCAAAATACTAAAGTAACTTACAGCAAGTTTTCTGAGACTGGCTGCTACTTCGTTGGGATCAGTGGTACCACCGCTTTGGATGGAAAGAAATACCTGCTCCTTCTGTGTTAGCCAGGACTCAAACATATGCTAAAAAAAAAAGACCGTTTGATAAGACAGATTGGAGGGAATGCAATCATGGAGTGGATGACATGAGCTCCTTATGAGCATTCTTGGCTGAGGAGTTACTTTAATACATAAACACATTATTTCTGGAAGCTTTGTTGACATCCTCTGCAAACACAGTCCTTATTAACATTTTGAATTAGATTAACAATGAAATAACATAAAATAAAAAAAAAAAATCTTTTTTTTTTCAAATCAATACCTGCTCCTCAATGAAATGCTGCCAACTCCTCAAGATCTTTTGAAGGAGGATCCACCGTTCCTCTGTCCATTTACAGATGGCTGCCCATCTCTCTCCAAGGTTCTGTGTGATGAATATAAGGGAACATTTTGGTCACTAAGAGTAAGAATAGGAAGGCTCCTGAACCCAAAGATAATGATGTTTGCTGAATTGTCATGGTGGAGGAATTGAAAGCCCAAAGTTCTAGACTTGACATTCTGCGCTGATAAATGTTACAATAAAGTATATTTTATTTCTGTGGACTTTCCCCAAACACAAAGTTGGATGCACACAATTGTCTGGGATATCTTTGTATTCGGTATGATTTCATTTCAAATAAGTGGATACTGCATAAATAAGGTTTACAGGTGTTCTTATCAAAGTGGATTGTAAGCGTATAAATTTAATGTTTTTTTTTTTTTTTTTATTTAGAAACCAATCTCAGGTGCTTTACCTCATTGTAAATAGAACAATAGTACAAGTTGTCATCATTTTTTTTAACGTTTTTATATGATCTTAATATCATTGGTTTATGTAATAAAGTGGCAAAAAAATATAAGTGCTATTTACATAGATAAGTAATTAATATTTGCATTTAAAAAAAATGAGGAAAATACATGTAGTGTGTGTGTATGGTTTATTCTGTATTCATAATTTCACTTTCATTTTATTCTGATGAAACATGTAAAAAAAAACAATCGAATCTATAATTCAGGGTTAAGGATGCCAGTGTTAAATATTCACCTGTAGTTTCTCCTCCAATGCTGCAGTAGCACTCTCTCCACTGCTTTCATCCACCACTACAACCATGTGAGTCAGAGAGTTCACTCGCACCTGCTCCACCTCCAGGTCCTCTTGTAACAGCTTCATAGACACAATACACCAAATAATGATAAGTTCTCAAAAATGCAATTTGAAAGACACATATTCAAAAGATTTAGGCCCAAAAGTTTATCTCTGATTATCACATGAGGTATGAGGGACTGTTAAACTGTTGCCCCAAAGCTAGAAATGCACCAGTGCATGGCATGCCTTGAACAAATGAAATGTTAGAATTTCCCTAGAACTAAGTGGCCCAAACATCCCGTATGAGAATGTTCCTGTGCCCAGAGCAAAGCCTAAGAAAACATGGTTTGTCAAAGTTAGGGTGAAAGAATTGACTGGCCTGCACTGAGCCTTGACCTCAACCCCAGTGAACACCTTTGTGCTGAATGAAATACACCTCAGCTCTCTTTTCTACACATCAGTGCCTAACCTGTTTAATGCTTGTGTTTTATTCACACTGCCTCGGTTTCTGTCTCGAATCCAAGACCCAGCCTTTTTGTGTTATATAAACACAACAAATGAACTTTGACCCCTGTATAGTAGTCCAAATGAAAACCTGATTTTTTGTCCACCTTCATTTGATCTAAATATATATTCTTGATATACATATAATACATATTTATGTAGAAAAATTCTGACTAAATTTTCCATTTTAAAAGCTGAACTTTTACAAATTTTGTAAATTGTTAATTTTTTTAATGAACAAAATTCATTTTTTTAAAAAAATTGAATTCAAGACTAGATTCTAAATGACTTAAATGTCATAAAAGTGAATATATTACACAGAATCTGATATTTGCAGTGAGAAATTGACAAGTATTAAGACGTTCAGCTAAACCATGTCAATCTGTATCTGTAGACTCCATAGTCAGTTTTCTGGCCAATTTATAGTCCTAATTCTATGTCAGAGCTTCAACTACCAGATAGTTTTGTATGCAAACACACCATTTCATTAAATGAAGAATACTGTATAGAATTATGTTGTAAAGATGTTTAGCTTTAGTAAAAAATAGTTACCTTGTGCTCTTCAATTTGATGTTTTAAATGTTCAATTTTAGGACCTAAGGGCTGGGCGTCCATTTGTTTAATTCGAGCTTCAGTAACATCTAACCAGGTGGAGAGCTGTTTCAGCTGCTGATTCTGCAAGTCCATTAAAACTTCATGAAGCCTTGAAAACAAAAAAAGTTAATGACAATTAGTACATGGTATTATCGCAGTTTCAAATTCACTTTACGGTCAAATGTTTGTGGACACCTGGCCATCACAACCATATCAGTGCTTTCACCGAACTAAAACTTTCTTTCGGCTTCTCCCATTAGGGGTCGCCACAGCGGACCATCCGCATGTTAGATTTGGCACATGTTTTTACGCTGGATGCCCTTCCTAACGCAACCCTCCCCATTTATCCGGGCTTGGGACCGGCACTAAGGCTTGTGCAACCCTAATGGCTGGGGTTGGTTCCCTGACCGGGGATCGAACCCGGGCTGCAGCGGTGAGAGCGCCGCATCCTAACCACTAGACCACCAGGGAACCTTAGTGCGTTCCCCAAACTGTTGCCACAAAATCAGAAGCCCACACGAGTATATTTCCTTTAACTTTACTTTAACGAAATAAGTAATATAATATAATTGGACCTAAGATTCAATTCGTATTAGTGAGTTTTTAGTTGTATAAATTAGACATAAGAAAATTGCATGCCAATAAATAGAAATGATGGATCAAATGTACTTGTAAACTAAGTAAGTTTACTTCTTAATTATTACCTGCTTTGTCGTTCCATACTGGCCACTCGTAAATGTTCCCAGCGAGAGTTTAAAAGATTCATCTGTTCCCGAACTTCATTCTCCTCATCTTCAGTTAGCTGCCCCTCAGCCAAGAGGATGCTCCCTGCCTTTAGCACATTACCTACACTTCCCTGATGGGCAGTCAGCTCAATCATGTACTCCTAGAAGCCATATCAAACACAGAGATACACACATGCAATATTAATATTACATATATTATATTGATTAAAAGTGTACACGCACATAAATATAGAGCAGGCTGGAATAAATGGGCTGGAAAGGAAGGAAGACCCCCCTGACTTTCAAATAATTTCATTATAGTTGCATTTTTGGCTTTCCATAGAAAACTAACACACTTAATATGAATTATTGTTGTGATTATTGAGGTTTTATGATTGCTGTTACTATTATTATTAGCACAACAGCATTAAAAATGATCATAATAAATACACAGAATGGTATGAAGACTCTTCATTCACATGTACACCTGATTATTTATATTATTGATTATTATGATGCTAAACAATTAGCCAATCGTGTGGAAGAGTGCACAAATCATGCAGACTGTTGTGTGTAAAATTCCAGCAGCTTCTGTGAAACGCACATCTGGCACCAACCCCTTTTCACAATCAGAGTCAAAATGATCACACCTGATTCTGACCTGACCTAATTCTAAAGATGGGTGTAAACATTAAACGATGTTCTTGCTGTTGTTTGATTTTATGGACTGAGCTGCTGCCACCCGATTTACTGATTAAATAACTGCATGAATGTGCAGGTGTTATAGGTTTTTTTAATAAAGTGGATGGTCAGTGTACATTTAAAATTGGAATACAATATCTCAAATACTGTAATGTTTGACTCAGTGGACAATGAAGTGTGTGCACATTTAAAATGTATACATGCGATTGTCATTATATTAAAATAATTTTAAACTTAAGTCAGAGAACTTTTACATCACGACTACTTTAAAAAAAATTGTGGATCAATATACATTAATAATCTAATTAACTAACTTGGGATGCATTTTTTTTTTATTTAATGCATTATATTTCTTAATTTTTAAGTTACTTTGTGACCTTTTTGGCTTTCCACCGTCACACCTCCACCATAACGATCCATCAGAGAGCAAGGCCATAAAACACTGTACGTCTGATAGTAAAACAGCATTTTTACATGATTTGTTTGGATATCCCAAAGCTTATCAAGTGTCACACAATTTAGTGAAAGAAATTAACTCGGACATAAATCGGATAAATCCAACACGCTGCTGTGATAAACACTCCCCTCCTCCACAGTGTTGTAATTGTTTAGCTCAGCACTGAGCATAGGAACGTGAGCAGGCATATCTTAAGGCACCCTAAAGCTATTGAGCATATTGAATGAACCACGAAATGCAATGGCAAATGGTGAAGTGAAAACAAAATCACACACTTTGCAATTATTTCATTAATTTAGATCATTTACTTGTTCATTTACATTTTGTCAGGTATGTAGAAATTTGCCATGAAATAGTCATACAATATAAAAATAATAATTTTTTCTTTTATTTGTAATTTTGCCACAGTTTTGAAACTAGGTGTTGGCGATCCTGGGATGTTGGCAACTGTTTGTAACCAGTTTGATCTCATTTAAAACCCCTTGCCGTTAGTTATAATGGAGCAGTGGAGTGGTGCACAATGAGTGATCACAGTAAAAGCCTTTTATAAGGATGGTGATAGTGTGAGTGCTGCGGAGGGTGTTGTGATTGTGTCCCGTCTGCTAATGTCAAATAAACGGGTTCAGCCTTAAAAAAAAAAGTCCCCAGGTGGTGTTCGAACGACCTGGAAACCAGAGAATATTGAGGCTGTTCGAGCTGCCATCGTGAGGAGCCCTCGACGCTACAATCAACAGCACGCAATGGCGCCAACAATCACACAATCACTATTCTTATAAAAGGTTTCACAGCGAATGCTTGTTGCGCACCAGTCCACTGCTCCATTATAACTAATGGCAAGGGTTTCTAAACGAGATTGCACCGGGTCATCAACAATTGAACCGTCTCCTAGTTCAAATATTTTCTATTTCCCTGCACCACCCTGTATATACAGTGGGTACGGAAAGTATTCAGACCCCCTTAAATTTTTCACTCTTTGTTATATTGCAGCCATTTGCTAAAATAATTTAAGTTCATTTCTTTTCCTCATTAATGTACACATAGCACCCCATATTGACAGAAAAACACAGAATTGTTGACATTGTTGCAGATTTATTAAAAAAGAAAAACTGAAATATTACATGGTCCTAAGTATTCAGACCCTTTACTGTGACACTCGTATATTTAACTCAGGTGCTATACATTTCTTCTTATCATCCTTGAGATGGTTCTACACCTTCATTTGAGTCCAGCTGTGTTTGATTAAACTGATTGGACTTGATTAGGAAAGCCACACACCGGTCTATATAAGACCTTACAGATCACAATGCATGTCAGAGCAAATGAGAATCATGAGGACAAAGGAACTGCCTGAAGAGCTCAGGGACAGAATTGTGGCAAGGCACAGATCTGGCCAAGGTTACAAAAAAATTTCTGCTGCACCTAAGGTTCCTAAGAGCACAGTGGCCTCCATAATCCTTAAATGGAAGACGTTTGGGACGACCAGAACCCCTCCTAGAGCTGGCCGTCCGGCCAAACTGAGCTATCGGAGGAGAAGAGCCTTGGTGAGAGAGGTAAAGAAGAACCCAAAGATCACTGTGGCTGAGCTCCAGAGATGCAGTCGGGAGATGGGAGAAAGTTGTAGAAAGTCAACCATCACTGCAGCCCTCCACCAGTCGGGGCTTTATGGCAGAGTGGCCCGACGGAAGCCTCTCCTCAGTGCAAGACACATGAAAGCCCGCATGGAGTTTGCTAAAAAACACCTGAAGGACTCCAAGATGGTGAGAAATAAGATTCTCTGGTCTGATGAGACCAAAATAGAACCTTTTGGCTTTAATTCTAAGCGGTATGTGTGGAGAAAACCAGGCACTGCTCATCACCTGTCCAATACAGTCCCAACAGTGAAGCATGGTGGTGGCAGCATCATGCTGTGGGGGTGTTTTTCAGCTGCAGGGACAGGACGACTGGTTGCAATCGAGGGAAAGATGAATGCGGCCAAGTACAGGGATATCCTGGACAAAAACCTTCTCCAGAGTGCTCTGGACCTCAGACTGGGCCGAAGGTTTACCTTCCAACAAGACAATGACCCTAAGCACACAGCTAAAATAACGAAGGAGTGGCTTCACAACAACTCCGTGACTGTTCTTGAATGGCCCAGCCAGAGCCCTGACTTAAACCCAATTGAGCATCTCTGGAGAGACCTAAAAATGGCTGTCCACCAACATTTACCATCCAACCTGACAGAACTGGAGAGGATCTGCAAGGAGGAATGGCAGAGGATCCCCAAATCCAGTTGTGAAAAACTTGTTGCATCTTTCCCAAAAAGACTCATGGCTGTATTAGAGCAAAAGGGTGCTTCTACTAAATACTGAGCAAAGGGTCTGAATACTTAGGACCATGTGATATTTCAGTTTTTCTTTTTTAATAAATCTGCAACAATGTCAACAATTCTGTGTTTTTCTGTCAATATGGGGTGCTATGTGTACATTAATGAGGAAAAGAAATGAACTTAAATGATTTTAGCAAATGGCTGCAATATAACAAAGAGTGAAAAATTTAAGGGGGTCTGAATACTTTCCGTACCCACTGTACATATATAAATAGATAGATAGTGCGGTTGCAGGGAGAAGAGGTGGAGAAGGTGGAGGGACATGGCGTATATCGGTAGGAGAATGCTGAGGATGGAGCCGCCAGGAAGGAAGAAAAGAGGAAGAGCAAGGAAGAGGTTAATGGATGTGGTGAGGGGAGACATGCAGGTAGTTGGTTTGAAAGAGGCAGATGTAGAGGACAGAGTGGTATGGAGACGGATAGTCCGCTGTAGGGACCACTAATGGGAGCAGCGTAAAGAATAAGAAGAAGATAGATAGATACAAATATACCAATTACCTCATGAGTGTGAAACTGCTCCTTCACTTCTTCTACAAAAGAGGAGATGGGGGGCTGAGCTTGCAGGTTATCCTCAGCTGACAAAAGCCACGTCAAAACCTCTTCCAGGGAATTCTGGTAACTCTCTAGCCGGTTTGAACCATGTTGGAAAGCAGCAGGGGAAGGCCACCGATCCTCTGGACTTTCTGAAGACTGCATATAGATTAGAGAAATGAAAGGGTAAGATTTTTAACCATTAAACTAAATTGTAGTTATTTGGTTCCACCTGAATCAAAGATTTTGTAATCGGTCTCTTCATTTTAAGTGTTTCAGGTGCTGTTACACTGATAATATATTTATTGACTTTTGACTTTCTGCTTTTTCCTTAATAACTGGGACACTTTAGAATACAAGATACATCAAATCAACCCTTGATTTTCAGAAAAACACACACCATGTTCTATCGACACTAACCAGTGTGACGGAGGTCTTTCCTGTCTGTTCAGGTGATCGAACATATGCAGCCTGAGTGAAGGCATAACTTTTGTAGCGCAACTTGTTTGAAGGAGACGGGCTACGCACTTGACTATGAGCCACACTGACTGTGATCTAAAAGAGGAAAAACATAGCAGTAACTAAACATTACAAAGCAACAATAAAAACTAAACCTTGGAATGAAAAAAAAAAGAAGATACCAAAAGATACCAAACAGGAACAGGCTCAAATCAAGATTGAGAGGGAAAAATACCAAAAAAATAGTCATGGCTGAAACAGAGAAATGATTCAAAAGTTGCGTTCTTACCTGGCATAGTTTATAAAAAAAAACATATTTTTCTTTTTTGGGTGGTTGGGCTATTTGTACCCTCTTTGGTACATGAGTGCAATACATACAGCATACTATCTCATAAGTAATGGATGGATTAGTAGAGTTTTTTGGGACATCATAAGTGCTTTATATATGGAGGTGGGAGCTCAGTTGGACTTCAAGATGTTGGATTTCTGATCAAAAGATCATGAGTTCAAATTCCAGCAGCACCAGGCTGCCGCTGTTAAACCCTTGAGCATGGCTCTTAACCCTCAACTGCTTATATGCATAAATAAGATCATTGTAAGTCATGCCGGATAAGAGTGTCTGCCAAATTAAATAAATGTAAACGCATTTGCCGGTTAATTAGTAAGAATTAAAAAAATAATGAAATATTTCTGAGAATTGGACTTGTAAACTTTTATAGATGCCAGTGTCTACAAAATAATTCAGGACTCATTCTGCATTTAGTGAAATAAATTCAACTTTTATTTGATACTTAATACTTCCTGGAACAGTCATGACAAATTCAAGACCCCTGGACCACTTCTGGCACTTCTGCAGATTCATTACATCTGGCTCACAAGGTGATATATTATTTCTGATATAACTGGCAACGTTTTATTCTGGGTGGGTTGCACAGTTTGTACTATTCATCCCTGAAACTATGCCCAATCGCTGCCTACAGGCTGCTTGAATGCTCTGCATGTTTGGAAGTACATATCTGTGTAAGCAACTTTTCTCAAATGAAGCAACTTTGTTCATTTATGAAGATGAACAAAAGCACACACACACAGGAGTCATCTCACTGATGCACACCTTTAGCCTGCTACAGATATAGGAAGTTGGCGAAAGCATATTTTAGAGTATTAGACATAAGACTGCCATGTGATTGACAGTAACAATCCTGTCCCATATTCAACATTTGAAAAACAAATGGGGCTTGGGTTTCTAGTATACATACGATAATAGTAAGCACATTAGATCTATATAAATATAAACAACACTTTGCTGTATTTATTCTCCATAGTTGAACAAATTTGCTGTAGATTTAAGCTGAGCATGGCATATTATTATTGAATTATATTATTCAAGCATCACACCCAAAATGTAATTTAAAGAAAGCAGAAAGGAGAAAGGAATTTTATATTATTCATATTCAATTTATATATATCGTTGCGATAAGTTCGAAACTTTATTCATTTTCAGAATAGATGTTAAAGAACCTACCTGCTGGGAAAATCGCTGCTGTGTTTGAAAATGGAAATGTTTTTCTTTAGAGATTACAGTGTGGGGAAGAGTCTCAACCTCCTCTATGGCCTCCATACTGACACCATGGGGTAGAACTTGAAACAGGGAGGTGATGTACATAATAATAGACTTCTTGTCTGGAGCAGTAGCCACATCTAGAGAAGGGAAAACCAATTAATGTGAATCACTCAATTAATGATCTAATATGTGTCCTAGACAGGGTCATGTCGATGAGGGTTTAAAGCAGGGATACAAACTCCACACAAACTCGTATACGCACATACACCGAGAGGAAATGTAGTGTTCAATCCACCTGTGTGAATGTTTTTGGAGGTAGGAAGAAAGCAGTGGACACACAATAGACACATCAAGACATTTATGGACTTGGATATGGAATTCTTTAGCATTTCATGTCCAGCTTCCAGAAATTTCTCTCACAAGGAGAAAATCCTGACATGCTGAAATATGCTGAAATAAGTAAGTCAGCTAAGTAGATCATATCTTTAGATCATATCTGACACACACACACACACACACACACACACACACACACATACCTGTATTTAATTAAATTTTTCCATTAATTTAATTTAATCAATTTAATCAATATAATAAAAATGTATTGCATGAAATAGATTTATTCTATTTTACATATTTTATTTTTATTTATTATCAAATATCATTTTATATATTTTTTAAAGAAACAGACATTTTATTTAAAAATGTTTTCAAAATGTAAACTGTTTATGTTCACAAATGTTAATAATAAACTGTGTTAAGAAAAAAACAACCAATTTTATGTTTTGCATTTTTTTTCCCAACTATACTGAAATTGTACGAACCGAACCGTGAATTTTGTGTACCGTTACACCCCTAATAAGAATGGTGATAGCCATAACCTTGAATTTCATACTACAATAAGGACACATAATAATCCATATCCTTCTCTCCCTTCACCCATTTTCTCTCTCTCTCTCTCTCTCTCTCTCTCTCTCCCCCCCTATCTCTCTCTTTCCGTCCGTCAAGTTAAACATGCCCCTAAGGTTCCAGTGAACACTGTTCCTGCCCCTCTCCCATCCTCAGATCTTGCCTCTGGATAGTGTTCTCTTCGATTGGAGGCCACTCAGTGCAGTTGGGGACGGTTTCTCATCAACACCATGGGGGTTCCATGAAATTCCGGAGTAAGAACGGGAGCTTTGAGGATGGATTTGGACTGTAGTTAATGTCAACAGTCTGCTACACTGATTCAGAACTACAGTTTGCTTCTGATCACCATCGCTGCACCCCGCAACATTGTTTATCTGTAATAAATGGACATTCGGTGTAACCCAGATGAGGATGGGTTCCCTCTTGAGTCTGGTTCCTCTCAAGGTTTCTTCCTTATGCCATCTCGGGGAGTTTTTCCTCGCCGCAGTCGCCACCGGCTTGCTCATCAGGGACAAACTTACTCATAAAGAACATATTCACTTTTACTCACCACATTATCTGTGTAAAGCTGCTTTGAGACAATGTTCATTGTTAAAAGCGCTATACAAATAAAAATGAACTGAATGAATATGAATTATTTAACGAGTTCAATTCATTTTTGTTTGTGGAAAATGTTTCAAATCAGCTTTACAGAGAAAACTACTTGACTGTTTATTCAAGCCTAGAAAAGAAACTCCACACAGACAGCGAACGAAGCTCATGTGTTGCACCCCAATGTTACAATGTTTACATACTTTATGCACATGGAAAACTGGACTCTGTGTCTATTCTATTAGTGTATTACACAGACTATTAGCATACTCAGGGCCACACAATATCACTGTTTTCCTCTTAAATACTTTGGGTAGAAACATAAAATGTATTACAGCACCATGCAGAAATCATTTTTGACTATTTGCATGAAGGGCACCAATAATTATGTTGTCCCCTATATCAAGCACAACAAAAGTAAATGTAAATATATGTATTGGAGAATAGATACCCTCAGGGTCAAGCAGTCGATCAATGCCCAAATGCTTTTCAGAAACGGAGAACGCGTGATCCAGCCTGTCGCAAGCTTTATCCATCTGTTCCACCACATCCCAATCAAACAGCTCCGGCCTTGCAAAAAAGAAAAACAAAATCTAATATATTTCTTACCAGTTGCTTCCTACTTTTTAAAATGAACCTAAGCTATGTAAGGAATGATCTGCAGCTTAGTGCGCATTACAAGGTTTTAATGCACAACACAGAGGTGAAGAACCTCGGGTGGTTATTCGTCTCCGTGTCGTGCGTTATAATCACAAAGTGGAAGGTGGCTAAATCTAGCCATGAATTATCCTGCTTATACCATGGTCGTCTGTTACTACTAAGTTAAAGCTGATTTTTTTTTTTATGTCTGCAGTGCAAAACTGACTAAATAGATAAAACTTTTGGTTTATTTATTAATTTAAATTTTTTTATTTTATTATTTTATATACAGGTATAGAATTCTGCGCAATCTAAATCATATACAGACATAAACATTTATTATTGTTGAGAGAATTGAGTCTGTGGTATGTCTATACTAATAACAAAGCTGTTGGTGTGCTATTTTTCATTATATTTTTCAAGTAAACCTTTTTTTCTGTAGTTTTAGTAACTCATCTTGTGCCTCACATCAAAATGAAATTGTGATTAAACTCACTGGAATCTCTGAGTTTCAGTGCTGGATGAAGTCACAAAGCATGTACTTGAGTTAAAGTAGAGATACAGTAGGTAAAATATGCTCCCTTTAAACTTTTACTTGAGTGAAAAAAGTTTTTGCCTTCAAATGTACTTAAGTATTCAAAGTACTATAATTTATTATGACTATCATGTTCCTATTATCATTTTTGTACAAGACTTTAAGCTGCTTAATCAACTCAGTTTATGTGGAAAAGACTCGAATGTTACTCTCAGCACACTGATCTATTAATATAATGATATACGTAAATGAGTCAAACACTGATTTTTATTACAATTATCATGAGCCCAAAACCTTCTTTTCAATTACTTCGAAAAATAATGCAAATGAGGTCATGGGTGTTGATTCAAGTAAGAGTCTGGAGTTTCTTCCATCATGTATTCCTATCAAAATGCTCTCCTTGCTGTTGAACTGATGCTGAACTGTATGTTGGTGATAAGTAGATACCAGAAAGCACCAATCAAAACGTTTAAAAAAGTTTAAAGCAAAGTGCGCGCTCGACCCTGATTGGTGGCTTGCTGTGTTTTTGACCAGTTAAGTTTTTATCCTCATAAATAATAATGAATGATTCATTTCACAAAATGTAGATGAGTAAAAATTACGATATTTGACTTTGGAATGTAGTGAAGTTAAAGTAAATATTTGCCCAAATGGAAATACTTCAGTAAAGTACATGAAAAGCTACAGTACAGTAAAGAATTACATTTACTTTGTTACTGTTCACCACTGCTGTGTTTTAAAAAACATCTTCCAGCCAAATGAACTACGTATTTAGACAAAACGTTATATAAAGGAGAAGTATAATGGGTATAAAATAAATAAAATATGTTAAATGCTACCACTTCATTTAACACTTTAATGTCTGTATGCACTAACCTGTGGCTATGAATAAGAGCGTTAAAGGCCAGACCATCTTCCCAGCTGCTGGAGAAGTTTACAATATTGACCTGTGGGTAGCTCTTGGTGGACTGCCTAACCCAGCTCAACAGAATCTTCTCACTGCTGGTTTGCTTTAAGTTTGCCATCACATCTTTCATCACATCCTTCACCTAGAACAGAAAAAAAAGTTTATGAAATGTTGTTGACCATGTTGCCTACTTCCTTTCTCTCAAGTGTGCATTGTTTTGTAGGAGAGAACACACTTTTTTATAAACAGTGATACACCATTAACACCATGAAGAGTTGTACTGCAGAATGGTGCAAAAAAAAACCATACAAAAGAAATGCATTGTTGAGTGTAGAGGAACGCGGTCTAGTGTAAGACAAGAAGTCGCTATTTAAAATGACCATTCTTTACAACTGTGAGCAGAACAATATAACCCGTGACTGACTCATGCCTTCTTACCTGCCAGTGAAGAATTATGCTCCAGATGAGTCCCAAAGTCAGTTTATGGTTGCCATCGACAATATCAGCTCCTCCAATATTCACCAGATCAACCTAAAGCACATTAACAGAATCATTAAAATGGGAAGAAAATTGAATGAATAAGTATTTTACAAGGCTGGATTATAAATATAATTTTTTTATTTTTTTATTTATATGTTTCATGTTTTTATTTAAGTGCTTTATTTAATATCTAAATTAATTTAATGTTGCAAACATCTTCCTGAATTATCTTCAATAACAAACAATTTAGTTCTATAGCTCAGTTAACCACTCTGTACAAATGTGGTGTACAGAAAAGCATCTCAGGCTGCACAAGCCTTAGGTAATTGGGCTTCATCAGCAGAAGATCACATCAAGTTCCACTTCTATCAGCCAAGAAGAGAAAGCTGAAGCTGCAGTGTGCACAGGGTCATTAAACTGGATCAAAACTTAGCCTGGTTTGATGAATCTTGAAAGTAGGGTCTGAGTTTGGCACCAACAGGATGAATCCAAAGACCCAGGAATGTGGATGTGGTGTTATGGTGTGGCAGGTGTTTTCTTGGCAAACTTTGGGCATGTAAATACCAATCAATCATCGAGGGGATGCCACAGTCCTTCAGTATAAATGCTATTCAAGTACATGACTGCAGGTCATGAGTTCACATCCCAGCAACACCCAGCTGCCACTGCTGGGCTCTTAAGCAAAGCCCTTAATTCCCAACTGCTTAGTTGTTTAAATGGGGTAATAACAGGTCACCAAATGCCGTAAAAGTAAATGTATTGCCAAGCCTTTCACTTTGATGATGCACCATGTCGCAAAGCAAAAACTGAAAAATTGCAGCAAGAATTCTGACACATCTGGTGAACATGGACCAAAATCTCCCTATTTCTATATTAATATGGTAAAGTGTTTGGTTAGTATACATAGAACTATAAATTGCAACTCTTTTGCTTGAAACTCACATTGTTCTTCTGAAGGATCTGTAGCACTCTGTTGACATTATTGAGTGAGTGAACACGTGTGAAACCACGCTCTTTCACCTGCAGGTAGACACAGATATACACAGGCTATACACATTATGTACATTTATGATGTTCGGCAAAACTCTGTATAGATTGCATTGGGCTTCAGATAAGAACTCTCAGTCAGATTAACACTGGAGTTGCATTTCTATTGAATATTCAGTGGTGTAGAATGTACACAAACCCATGTACTTGAGTTAAAGTATAGATACAGTAGGTAAAATATGACTCCAGTAAAAGTAATACAAATTACAGAGTGTCGCTTTAAACTTTCACTTGAGTAAAAGTATGGAAGTATTTGCCTCAAATGTACTTAAGTAGTCAAAGTACTATGATTTATTATGGCTATAATCCTTAGATTTTAAGGAGAGTTCTTGTAAGAAGGAATCGTACACGGCCGAGGCAGGCAGAGAAGGCGCTTGAAAATAAAGGGCTCTTTCTTCTTTTCAACTACTTCACAACATCATGCAAATAAGGCCACTGGTGTTGTAGCAAGTTCAAATCAGGAGTTCCTTCCGTCATTTATTCCCCTTAAAATGTTGTTCTTGCTGTTGAACTGACGCTTATCTGTACGTTGATGATAAGTAGACACCACCAAGTGCCATTCAAAACAAGTTTAAAACAGAGCGTGAGCTCGACCCTGATTGGCGGTTTGCAGAGTGATTGACCAGTTTAGTTTTTATCTGCTCATAAATGAAAAGGAACGACTGATTTGTTAAATGTAGTTAAGTAAAAAGTGATATTTGACTTTGAAATGTAGTGAATTTAAAGTCTCCCTAAATGGAATTACTTCAGTAAAGCACAGATACATGAAAAAGCTACTTAATTACAGTACAAATTATCTTTACTGCATTACTGTGCACCACTGTTTATATTACACTGAATGCTAAGAGATGCTAAATGTCTTTCAAAAGGCTTTGTAAATACTTGAATACTCTTCTCTCATTATAATCCTTTAATAGCTGTTCTTGCATCTCTTCACTCAAGTAGGCCATAAACCTTTTTTTTTTACTTTTCAGACAATTCCAGTGGGTTAAATATTTACATTCACCATGTTGACTGTCTTTTTAAACATTGTGTACAAATCCAGAAATTGATGCAATGACTATAAGAAGCCTCGAGTTAGCCAATTCTCATATGTAGGCGTTATTGGGAGCACACCCATGACCTTTTAGTCCTTGATACTATGAGAAAATCAATGTAACTCAAGTCAAATTCCAATTTAGGAACAATTTTCATACAATACTACTAGAGCAACTGTTCAAACAATTGTATGCAAATACATAAGAAAGAAAAAAGTAGCCTATAACACAGTTTAATTCAAAGTTTGATTTAGAGACTGAAAAGAGCTTAATGGAAAGGGTTTCCTTGGCTGGGTAGCTGCATGCAAGCCTCACATGACCAAGTATAACTCCAAACGTCAGACGGAGTGGTGCAAATCATGTTGTCACTGGACTCTGGAGCAGTGAAAACGTGTGGAGTGATGAATCATGTTTCTCTGTTTGACAATCTGATGGGTGGGTCTGGGTTTTTTCGGTGCCAGGAGAACGTTATCTGCCTGAATGCAATTTGCAAACACTAAAATTTGGTGGAGGGTGGACAGATGGAGGATGGAGGATGAGTATGAAAGGAGTATTTTGGCAGCTGGACTAGGCCCCTTTTTTCCAGTAAAGGGAACTCTAAACACTGAGATATTTTCGGACAATGCTATGCTTCCAACTTTGTGGGAACAGTTTGTGGAATCTATTTAAGCATGACTGTGGTCCAGTGCACAAAGCAACGTCCATAAAGACATGGCTGGATGAGGTTGGTGTGGAAGAACTTGACTGGCCGATCAGAACCCTGATCTCAACCCCATCGAACAATTTTTTTCACTCATTTGTTTTTGATTGCCAGCCAGGCCTTCAAATCTAATATCAGTGTCTAAGCTCACAAATGCTCTACTGGATAAATGGGCAAAAAATTCCCACAGAAACACTTCAAAATGTTAAGAAGCTCTAATAGATGCAAATGTAGGATCAACTCCATATGAATTTCTATGTATTTTCAATTAAATTCATTAGAATTTGGTCAGATGTGGTCAGGTGTCCCAATAGTGTCTATATAGTGTATACGAAATAAAAATAGACAGGATATCTATATTATAGACAGAAAAAGTAGAGTAACATGAAATGTGTACAGATGTATTAAACTGAGTAGAAAAATCTTTAACCTATGTATATTGGAAACTTAACCTCACCTATAGGCTTGTGTCATATCTAAACATCTGGGCACATTTATTCTGATTATATTGTATTTATAGGCCTGTCAATGCTCTATTCCGGTATCACTTGAAAGTACAAGCATTAGAAGAACATTCTTTTTTTCTCCCAGTAAAATAGAACATGGGGCAGTAGACATATTAATCAGGATGCAGTCACACAGGTTCCAGTAATAATAGACACCCTGAAGAAGCCTTGTTTCCCTGCTCCCAACTTGCTTTCTTTCAATGAATACAATGTTCTTTAGTGTGTTATAGAGGAGGCAGGCTTCATATTTATTTGTTTTGTTGTTTATGCTTTTCTCTTCGTGTTTCAGGTAACCCACAAGAAAAACAGCGAAGAACACTGCAATGAAAGCTAACCATTTAACGATCTGAAGGCTTTGCGTGCACCGTACCTAATCCTGGTGTCCATTACATTAAAGCATGTTGCACAGAAACCTATTCCTACCCCGTTCTCAACAGAATCTACATAATCTCAATTTAAACGCATAAATATTCCTCTAAAAAAACATTCATGCTCTGAAGCCTCAGAGCTGAAGACGTCACTAAGAAACTGCCAAATTTACTGCATAATTCACAAGTTTTTTTAAAATATACTCACCAATTCTTTCCCAGTCAAGCCTTCCAAAAGCTCCAGAAGACGGCGGCCATCACGCAGATCTGTGAAGAGGTCATTAATAGGGGGTCTTCCTGCCTAAAGGACAAATACAATATATTCACACTCAGGCTATTTCAAGCAATGATTTTTTAGGTTTTTTGTAAAGGATGAGTTCTGGAACTTACTCACAGAAAAGAGTCTCTCAATACAAAATGTCTGAGATCCAATCTACACATCATTTTACACAAAAAACAAAAAAAAAACAGGTGAACACCGGAAAAAAAACAGGTAATATTTTTTGTTATCTTACATTAAGCTTTTGCCCATGATGACCTCTGATTCATGTTGGTCCTGTGGTCTGCTGCTGTAGCTCATACATATCATGGTTCTTTGCTTTGTGCATACTGGGGTGCTGTTTTATTACCATGTTTTTTTGAGTAATTATTTGAGTTACTATATCAGGTCCCCTGGTGGTCTAGTGGTTGTTAGGATGCGGCGCTCTCACCGCTGCGGCCGGGGTTCGATCCCCGGTCAGGGAACCAACCCCAGCCACTCTTAGTGCCGGTCCCAATTATTAGGGCATCAATTTAAAAAAGCAACTTGATTTAGATGGCTCCTATATATTATCCACGGCGGCTCACTGCCAAAAGTGAGGTTTCGATCAGCTCAGGTGCAGAGGGATTGATACCTGCGGATTGGAGCAATTGGTGCTCTCGGCTGCTCTTCAGCCTCTGATCTATTCTGGGCCATCAGCCTCTTGAGGATAGCTGCCCCAGTTTGTTTAGCGCCTGCCAACATGTGAGCTGAGAAAGACTAAATCAGAAACAGTTTCAGATACTGCTGAAGACAGAGTTGTCCATTGTGGGGGGTTAGCTGGGAAATATCTCCCAGAAGTGACTACAGACATTTAGTTGACGTGAGAGATACTTTAAGACAAGACTTTAGGGAGGACCTACACACGGCAGTGTGGTTACTTTGCACATAATTTTGACAAGAAAACACTCCTGTGCCACTATTTGCTGCAGTAAACTGTATCTGAAAACACATTGACATATAAAATCATAATGATTCAAATGCACAAAATAAAATTCTAACTTTATTTTTGAGTATACAGAAATATCTTATAGATATAGAATAGATATTTGTTTTATTTGTATTTGCCATGCCTACTGTTGCCCAACAAGACCCAGATAACAAACTCATACATGCAACCAGGATTGACAGAGGAAGAAGAGCTCCACAGTGTCCAAAGTTGCGGAGCCATAACCACCAAAGACAGGGCAGGGACACTCTCTCCAACCCCTTTAAACCCTTCCCAATTATCAGATAAAGCCGAATTGCCCCCCCTCCCCTGAATATTTCATACTTTTGATAGTATTTTATATACAGTATGCTCAGAGGACACCTAAAGTTGTATATTCAGGGTAGTCTACCAGTGGTCTAGAAGTACTTATCAATCTCAAAGTGTTTGATAAAGGCTAATTAAATGAAAGAAGGCAGGGCTAAACTGTTCACAGAAGCCATGCACGACACTTTGCTTTTGTAAGCTAAATTGTCTTTATTGTAGCCTTTTAGCTAATTTACTTGGGCAAAACATTTAGAAACTCAAAGTAATCATTATTATATATATATATATATGTATATTAAATATGTATAGTATAGTAACTATTTTTCTTTATTCCTTAATTGTTGTTGACAAAAAAAGTCATAATTGTGTGCAATTGTTACATTTTGCTCAAAAACTGAAGGGATATATCTGATTTAATTTTCTTACCATTATGTTATTCTTAATAATCCTACATACAATTTTTTTTCATAACAGACAAAAAGATTTTTTCTGCACTCTATTACAGTTATTGCATAAAATAGAGATCATAAGCTTAAAGTGTGCACAAGAAAGGGATCATTAAATGAGAGCTTTGTATGTAATTGTGATGTGTTTATATAGGTTATTATAGTTATTTGCAGAGAAGCTACAGGCAGAAGAAGACAGGTATGGAACATATTATACACTTTATTTGTGTGAAATAAGATGGAAAACCTTCCAGGGGTAAAAAGGAAGTGAACCCAAAATATAATTTGCCTAATAACTCTCTTCACC
>JAAIIK010000114.1:213303-226869 GCA_014706435.1 Silurus glanis
CTGCAGCTAACACTGCAACTAATGTACTAGTGCACTGTAACTAACACGCCAAAGCCATTTTCCATGCAGTGTTTTATTTGGGACGACTTGGTATAATGTTAACTTAACATTAACGGCCACAATTAGCATATTGTTTATCTGTGCATTTACTAAATGAGCACTGTGCTACGTCCGAACTGACCCCACTGTATTTTTATAATCAATTTCTATTCTGTTCTTAAGTGTCTTAATTCATTTTAAATAAAAATGTAAACTTTTTTTTAATTCCTTGTTTTGCTTTGTCATTGAACCTGAGAAAAACTTTGAAAATAACCATAATAACGCAGTCTCCATGCTACAATAATAATGATAAACGCAAAGTTTTTCACTGTGGGGACACTGTGTCTTTATAAGTACAATTTGACTGTATTATTTGTGTCCCCTTCAAAAATTGCTCATGAGAAATTTTATATTTATTGCCCCCCCCTACTGTTAAATGAAATTTACGCCCATGGTTCAGGGCAATATATCATTATAGAAGTGAATTATTTGATGATCCAGTGTCACCCTGACCAGAATGGGTTCCCTTTTAATTCTGCTTCCTCTCAAGGTTTCATCCTCCACCTCATTGTTCATTAGGGATGGCTACACTCAAGCGACCGGTGAAAACTTACCTCTAGGCTGATTTATTTTAAGTTTGTAATCTGGTGTACCAGTGTAGATTTATTTATTGATAGAGACTCAAAGAAATTTTGGACGTCGCTCTGGACACGTCTCTAAATGCCGCAAATGTAAACGACTGTAGTAATGACATTTTAAATGTACTCGCATCCCTCTGAATATTTATTCACATCACTCCCTGCCAAAAAAAAAAATGCTATTTCTGTCACACAACCTCCTGCCAAAACACTGTCAGTGCTGTACCAAGTGTTAAGTACTGCCTAAATGCCTAAATTGATTTGTAAATTTCAATTTTTCTAAACCATCTTCTCTATTTGGTAGCAAGTACCAGTTGGTACAAATGGTTTACCAGTGACTGGTAGGTTGGAAAAAGGTATAGAAAGGCATGAAACTGCATATTTTTAGCATCGAGTTTGCTCTTAAATACACTGGAAAATAATATTACATTGAAATTGACTCCAGAAAATGTTGGGTAAAAACTGGCACACAAAATAACCCTTGCTAAATGTAATGCAGTAAAGTCACACAACATCGTGCTTCAAACTCCTATACACAATATCGGTACATTAAGCAGATTTTCTTGCGTTTAAAGTGCATTTAACTTAAATTTGAGTCTTAACACTGTAAAAAAAAACAAAAAACCTTTCACATCACAACATTTCCCGTTGCATAACACCTCAAATTCCACCACAGGATAAATGCAGTTACATCAGTTTTCACTGAGACCGAATTGACCCTGACTGGGAACCACAAAGAGCCTAACCATGAAAACTTCACTGAAACACTCGCTCTTTCAAAATATCACATAATGCAATATCCTCAGGCCTTCAAGCTGACAAGAAGCAAGAAATACTGAACACAACCCATATATTACTCTCAAAATGTAATTATTTAAACTTCGGTTATTAAAAGCTTTTTTTAATGATTTGCGTAACAATAAGATCTTCAAAACAGTAAAGTAAAATGCACATGTTACAGTTGTAACAACATGTTTATATACATTTGTGAGCAGAAAACCAAAATAATTTGTTATTAATTGTTTTTTTGTGTACAATTTTTGTTTTTATCATATAAATAAACAATATCATATTTTTGGACTTTGTACAATCACTACAGTAGCACCATCATTGATCATAAGACAAATACACAGAATGGTTTAAAGATCAGGGTTGAAAGGGAAATAAAGTGAGGCGACTTTCGAGTTCAGAATGTAATTTATTAGAAATATCATGCAATCACGCTGTTTGAACACTAGAGGTCCCAATCTGAATGTCCAATAGAGTTCAAATATGATCCCATTCTCTATGAGAAACCTGCAAGATTGCTGTCACCTTAGTAAGAGAGGAATCATCTGCACTTGTGAAGTGACTGATAGTGTGAGAACCCTGGATTACATCAACTAACAAACTGTTCCACCACTGTGTTGTAACAGATCTGCAGAGCTCTACTTCTGCTCCAGAGCTTATCATGTTTCAGTTCCACCAGGTCAAACACTTTATTCAATCCAAGATTTCTAGCAGAATATAGAAATGTATTAATTGTTAGGATGAAATGAACCTGTTGTATATTTTGTTTTCATTGTGAAATAAGGATTCTTCCTAGAGATGGTCATCTGGCTAAACTGAGCAATGGAAGAGAAAAGACTTGATAAAAGAGGTGACCAAAAAACAAAAAAAAAACCCTGAAATCAGCTCAATTAATGTCAAATTCCACAGAGGCTTTTACTGAGGAAACTGAGAAAAGCCTCTGGTGACTCTGGTGCCAAAAAAGGCCAGATCTGTTCCGGCTTTGACACAGTCCAGTCTCTGAGCCCCTCAGGTTTTTGCTGTGATGTGCATTTTCAGCAGACCTTATAAAGAGATGTGTGCTTTTCCAGGCAATTTATAACTGTCCAGTCAAATTAATTGTCCCAGGTGGACTCAGGACAAACTGTAGAGACTCAACTCATGAGACGCACCAGAGCTTCATGTCAAGTATCCGCCATACCGAAAGTCTGAATACTTGTCAGTGTTCAAACTCAGTTTTGATCTTTTTAATAACTTTATTGCAAATCTGCTTTTTGCTTTGTCTTTATTCAGTATTGAGTGTAGACAGATGCAGACTGCAGTCTACTGTTTACCTATGTTTCCATACTGAACACATTCTGGAAAAATCTCTCTGCCTATAAGATTTCCTTTCAAATGCAGATGCAATTTCATGTAAATTAAACAAATTGGAGCTCAATAAATTGATCTGTTTGGATTTTTGGCTAATGACAGTTTCGTGATATAAATATTAAAAAAAAAAAAAAAGTCTCGAAGTCTTGAGTCCCTGCTGCATTTTAAAATTCGGGAAATAGGAATCGATCATAAATAATTGCTTATTACTACCCGTAATCATAGTACATTATTGTACATGAATCCCTGTATAATTATAACTGTATATAATTCAAAATTCATAGCATAAATATATCCTATATGTTTGTACAGCATCTGTATTAACACGGTGTATTGTCTTGGGTACAGTTGTATATATAATGTACATTTATTTGTATTTATATTTCTTATGTATGTTATTATTTTTACATATATTGTGGTCTACATAGATCTAACATATGAACAGACCTGAAATTCCTAATTATACAAAATATTCCCTACAGCCCTAAGACCTTCTCAAACAGCTTTATTGTGACTAAATATGAAAAGCAGGACAGAATCACAAGCCAAACTGTGACTTTAATAAACTCTATAAACACTCGAGAATCCGTACTGTAGATGATCAGGGGTAATCTTTGCTCACGCTACAAAAGAAACAGAAGCGAAAGCCAAACAAAAGCCTTTCTTCCATCACGAGTGGCTCTTCTCTATTAGAATCCACTGTGGCCATTTTGATGAGACTAATAGTTTGAAAAATTCAAGAATGACAAACAGCATGCCCTAAACAAGGTCTCCTGAAATCATACACCGGGCAACTGTTGCTATTTTAAGTACTCTAAGGCCACATTTCAACAAGAGAGTAAAAATAACTCAAACTATCTACAAATTATAAGCACGATTGTAGGGTGTAGTCCAGGGAATGTTTCCTTTTCCCCTCCTAAAGTAAATCTCACCTGGTTTTATTCATCATTTCACAAGTTTTCTTTTCTTAAAGTTAACTAACAACCTTGTACAGGCTAGAAGTGTGTACATATCTGCTGAACATTCTCATTTGTTAAACAAGAACGTCTATCTTAAGTATCTTATTACTAAATAGTTCTATGATCTCAGCAATCCTTCATACAAACATCTACATAGATGTAATAAAAAACCCTGGATGTACCTTTTCATCTCACGTTCATGATCAAGAGTAGAATATTTATGCTACGGCCTTTTTTACAGCGAGATCCTCACCTGATCTGGTTTTAATGATTTCCCCAAATTCATCCTCAAGAGTTTCCACCTCCCACTGCTCCTCTGCTGCTGCAGCTTCAGCCATGTCAGACCTCGAGTGCCACAAAGTGTCTTTTACTAATAAAAGTGCTACGCAAATTCAGTTTCCAGAGATATTTTTTTTTTAAAAAGACTTTTCCACAACGGCTCACAGAAATTTGTGAATGATCCTGCTCGAGTACAGCTTCTGAACTGTTGTGATACACAGGGAAACAACCTGCCAAGGCCTCAGAAGAGGAGCAACAGGTGCTATATTCTACTCGGCTTAAAATAGAGCTTATGGAATAGACAGGCAGTCACCAGACAGCACTAAAATAAAGATTTTGTTCTGTAAGTGTGAAACAGTGAAATGTAACACTTAAATGCTGTTTATATTTCCTACCAAACCAAAAAACTCACGTTTTATAGAATCGAATACATTTATACGGTCAACATCAGTGTTCCATTTGGAAGTGCGGTTTGTGTTTCTGTGACCAGAATCATAAGAAATGATTCGGATTTATAGAATTATGCTGAAATGTCATTTGCAGTATCAAACTGGATCCCACTGATCGCTTTTAAGTGTGTAGTGAAATGATTTTTGGGGCGTTTGAGCTGTTTTCAAAGTCAACAATTGTTTAAACATCAACATTAACAATAAACATGAACAAAAGAAGCCACTGAATATTTGGTTTACAGATTATTGGTAGCTATAAAAACGTTATGTGAGGAATAGTGCTGGATTTGGGTCCTTAATGTTGTTTCACATAAAACTGATCAGATGAGTAACACGAATGAATTACAATGAAATGAAACAGAACATTGACAACAAATCAGTAATCAATTCTAACCCTTTATTAACACTCTGCTCACTACTTCATGAACAATTCAGAAAGGAGTCACCAGCTGCAAGTGGTTTTTACACAAACATTTTGTTTTTACACGAATAAACATAAAGATCACAGGTCCGATCTCAGCAGATTAGAATGAATCCTCTTCAGGACTGTGGTCAGATAGAACTTGGACGGTCGTACAGAGGACACAATGTTCCTGATTTGCTCCAGGCTGTGAAAAAAAACACAGTAAAGCAGATATTTCACATACGAAAGAGAAAAAAATACTTAAATAATACTTTGAGTTTAGAAATTATTCCAAACCTTGTGTCACCAATGTGATTTTGGAATTTCTGCAGTTGCAGGGAACTGAAAGGATAATCCGGGGTAACAGCCAGGCTTAGCTCAAACTTAACAAATGCCCTGACACTGGAGAACACAACTTCAACTCTAGCAGGAAAAAAAATAATCACATCATTTCAGCTACAAAAAGTTGAACATTCCGGCAAAGAAACGTGAAGTGAAAGTGCATCGTGACATTTCATTCAATCAATTCGTCAATTGTTCTAACTCCATTCTACAGCTGTTATCATCATCTAACACAATTAAAAGATTCCACATTATCTGGAAGCTGCTTTACTTTAAAAAAATATTTGACCAATTACCCTGTGAGAAAAAAGTGATTAATAAATTAAATCATTTCTTTAACAGGCAGCCAATAAAACTGTTCTGTTTTTTTTACGTATAAATTGAACAAATACCATCTGCAGGTAATTATTTCCATAAATAAATGTTACTTACTGTGTATCCACACATGTTATGTGCAGGATTCCAAGCCTCAAACCTCCCCATTTCTCCAGCCTGTGGATTTCTTCCCCCAAGAGTCGAAGTCGACTCACCACCAAACTGACATCATGCAGCAACTATTGTAGGAGCGAACACAAAGACATCACAGAGCAGAGATCATCAGTACTGTGGCTTGTCGCTGCCATTTTCTCCATACGGACTCTGTTTTCACAAAGCACTTAAACGATCACTCAACCTGCATTACAAACAATGATACATTATTTGTTTGTATGCATTCAGAAATGTTAGAAATGTAATTGGATGCAAATACGTGACTCTTATAGGAAACTCTCATAGGAAAACATGAATTGGGAGGTTTTTTGTTATTATTTTTGTGTGTTTTGGTCTCTGGGCTCCTCAACCCTCTGTGATGTACCGGTTCTCACTTCGTTACACAGATTCCACAGGGGGGGGTCGCAAATATTGCTTTAAGATTGTAGACTATTTTGTCACAATTACATCATATATTTGCTGCACCCTTTTCAGACGCACGTTCACTCTATGCATCTCCCATTTCACCAGTCTAAATGTACTCTACTGGTTTTAGAGCTGGTGACTGAGGAGGCCAGTGGAATATAATGAACTCAGTAATGTTTACTGAATCACTTGGACAAAACTCTAATATATGCTTGGAGAGATGACACATTGCTGGAAGTAGTCATGATCAGATGGATGGGGGAGGTGGTAGCTCAGTGGTCACTACCAAGCATGCTACTGTTGGGCCCTTGAGCAAGGCCCTTAACCCTTAACTGCCCAGTTGGATAAAATGACTAAATGCAAGTCGCTTTAGATAAGGGTGTCTGCAAATGCCATAAATGTATATTAATTGTGGCTACAAGGTGATGCATTCGATAGGAAACGCCTGATTCGTCTACCAGTCTGACAGCTGAATCTTTAGAGGTGTAATGTAACGAGGATCATGCCATACTGGTTATACGGGGGTGCTCGCTGTCCGATTTCACATAGAACAACCAGCTTTCTCCCAGTAACTCCATACACAGCCTATTATTATAATGTAAATAAAAATGTGAAAAAGAAAGAAGCATTGTAATAAATATTTTTAACGTGTCTGAATAAATGCAGATTTCACACCCAGTGCACACGGCACCGTACAAAATCTAAACAATTCTCTCCATAATAATGCAAACATAAATGTTCCATATATTTTGTTCAAGCCAAAAAAAAAACTTAGTGAATAATATTATATATTATTTCTGTATAGAGCGCCCATTTATATTAGCAGTTAATATTTACCATTGGTATGCTCTGAGTTGTTGAGTACTTTTGCATCCATGTTGCTTGAGAGTTGATTTTTTCTGTGAGCAGTTTGTGGATCATGACTGCACTTGGCTGTGAGCTTTCAGCTTCAAGAGGAAAAATGGTGAAATTATATACTTACACACACATCCGTTATTATTCATTTTATATTCACACACACTGATCAGGCATAACATTATGACCACCTGCCTAATATTGTTTAGGCCCCCTTTTGCTGCTAAAACTGTCCTGACCCTTAGAGCAATAACTTCATCAGTTTGAGTTACAGGAGCTCGTCTGTTGGATCGGACCACACGGATCAGCCTTCGCTCCCCACGTGCATCAATGAGCATCGGCCGCCCACGACGCTGTCGCCGGTTCACCACTGTTCCTTCCTTGGAGCACTTTTGATAGACACTGATCACTGCAGACCAGAAACATCCCACAAGAGCTGCAGTTTTGGAGATGCTCTGACCCAGACGTCTAGACGGCACAATTTGGCCCATGTCAAACTCGCTCAAATCCTTACACTCACCCATTCTCCTGCTTCTAACACGCCAACTAAGAGGAGAAAATCTTCACTTGCTGCCTTGTGTTTTTCACTTCACTGCTCATAATGAAATAATGTTATGCCTAGTCAGTGTGTGTACATACAGTATATTATATATATATATAATGAGTGCATTTAAAAAAAAATTTCACTTCTTTCATCATTTAAAAATTGTAATTAAAAAAAGTTTTCTTTAAGGCCACACAATTCTCACCATTCAGTAGAAATGTGAACGCGATGTCCACATCCTGGTCTTGCACGCATTCTTTTTCTTGTAAAAAAAAAAATATATAACTGGTGTTACATAGAATTATGATGTGCAGTATTTCAGAATAAACTTAAACCATAACACGCTTGATCATGGTCACTTTTGGGTGGTTTAGTAATCTTACCAGCAGCATGTTTGTGTTTCACTTCCAGCTGCACAGTGTCGTGTAGAAAAGTAAAAACAAGGCCATTTTTATTCCCAGGAAAGACTCGCCACTCATTCAGACTAGAAGAGAAAGAATAATCACGTCTCAGGTTTTATTAATCATTTCAGAAAACTGAAATCAAGTTCTACACACATCAGTTCCACAAAAGTGTCAGAGTATTGACTCAACTAAGGTGTCTGACTTTTAGAATAGTTTATGATCTTGTTTCTTGTTAGCTAGGGGTTATTTTTACCTAAAAGTGCACCACATGATATATAATAAACTACTGAAATGCAGTACTCCAGAGAGCTGACTATAAGGAATGGCATGTGGCGGTCAGCTGCCGGATTTAAATTTGGTTAAACAGTTACACGGTTATTTTTGTAACCAAACAAACAATTACTATAAATGCTGCCAAAGACTGAAATATTCATCAGGCTACATACCCTGTTGTTAATTCTGATCAATTTGTACTTGTATAGTGATTAAAAAAAGACTTCAAATGAGATCCAAAATGGGCAAGCATGAGATTTTAGGAAGGAAACCAAGAGAAGAACTCGTCGTCTTCTGGGTGTTAATGAATAGTGGGATTGCACACTGTGTTGTATACTGATAATAAACAGTAATAAACAATCAAAACTAAGTGTTTTGACCATTGATGATCATTCTGTGACCATGAGTAAAAGGACAAGCACAGGACTGACCATATGATCATTTCAGTTTTCTTTTTTTCTTTGTTTCTGATCAACACGATTCCTGCCAGCTGTGTATTTTTGGTTGGTGGGAAATGACTCAACAGTGCTATGTAGCTGTTCTGTAGAATAGACGGCGACCGATACGGGTTTTTCTCTGGCCGATGCCGATATTTAGAAATCAGGGCAGCCAATGGCCGATTTATTATGACGAATTCTTTTTGGCTGATTATATAAACACATAATACAAAGTAGGTCTAAAGTAGTGTTTATATTTCCCAGTTTAGCTTAATCCCCTGTTTCTTTAAGGAACACTCGAAGCAAAACCCTATCTGTTGTAAACATCTTACAGTGGTGCTGCAGGCTCATTGACAAGATCTTCCAGTTAAAATCCTGGGCCAGATTATGTATCTTGGAGGTGAAACAGTAAGAGTAGGATATTTAGGTGGGAGGGGAACTTTAGAAAGGAGGGAATTACCGTAATTTCCGGACTATAAAGCGCACCCAAATATAAGCCGCACCCACTGAATTTGACAAAGATTTTTTTTATTTTGAACATAAATACGCCGCACCTGTCTATAAGCCGCAGGTGTCTACACTGAAACTAATGAACTTTACACAGGCTTTAACGAAAGACAGTGTCTGTTACACGACTTGTATCTAAACAGTAGCCTACGAAGAAAGTCATTGTTCACTGTCTTCCTCCTTCCTTTCGCAACTATTTCTTTTGGCATCGTCCTGCGTTTAAAAATCACCATCGGTGAAGCTTTTCTCCCGATGCCGTGCAGCTCAGAACACAGGTGAAGTGCGTTTTTTCATGCCCGGTTGTTTTCAGCGTGACGAATGATTCGCATTTCCTGTAGACAGTCCGAGTGAGCGGCAGATCAAACATCAGAGGAACGTCATCCATATTTATGATGTGGTGCGGCCCGATTCAGTGGGAGCGCATCTGATTTAATATAAAGAGTTTCATTGGTTCACCTGAACCCGTTCGGGAAAAACCCAGGAAAAATCCATATATTAGCCGCTTTGTTGTTTAAGCCGCGGGGTTCAAAGCGTGGGAAAAAAGTAGCGACTTATAGTCCGGAAAACACGGTACATAAGCGACAGATAGAAATCAGTTGACGAGGATCTTTCATCACAAAGTCATTACAGTCTGTCCCATGCCACAAAAGGTTTGAGAAATGGCCACATACCTGTTCAGATTGCCTGTATGGCATTTAAGGTCCCTGATTTCAACTTGAACTTTGTCCCGTGTGTCTTCCAAAGACTGAGCTTGAAGTTCAAGTTTACAGATTTGACTAAAAATGTAATAAATTGATTAGAGAACCTGGAAGACTTAATTATACATCCCATTCAGCAGTTTCAGATAGAAATGATTTTTATTTAAACAATACATACTTTTCTTTCTCAGTAACGTCTGAATTAAGGGCATCAAGTTGTTCTTGCTTTGCCTTCAAAACAGGTCCGAGACGGGTGAGAGAATGTTGGTCTCCCATAGCGATGTTATTCATCCCAATCAACTCTGTTTTTAAAACATGCATAAGTTTTATTATATCTGTAAACATTATATACAAAATTCTTATTTAATCAGCATAAACTTAGCACAGCCCTAATATAGTATTTATTAATATATAATAGCTGCTGCTATCGATTATTTTCGTAATCAAGTATTCTAATGATTATTCCTTCAATTAATCGATTAATCAGTTACTTTTTCTTTATTAAAGTGTAATACTAAATCCCTTGAAATTAACCAAAAATTTTTTCCTTTTTTTTTTTTTTTTTTAGAAACATTTGATTTAAATTTTTATTGCTGAAATTGCACACAATAATGTGTGAAAACAAAACCCATTTAGTGCATTTTATTGCCATATTACATTAAAATACAAATACAGTGTGCTGGAATAATCCCTCTGCAGTGGTCATGTTAGAACAGGTTATAGGAAGCTATTTGTTTAATCAAACTCAATTATTCAAACTCGTATTTATTTATTAAATCTCACACGGTATCATGATGTGATTTCTTGTCTCTGGAAAATCAGCTTAAAGTTTTCCACGCATTAAAACCGTGTATTTATCACCAGCTTTAAAAACACGCAGCACGACCTGCTCGAACACAAAAACAAACAGCGTAACACCGAAATAAAAAATACATAAAATCTTCTCATACCGGACTCCAAGCCATTTATACAGCCATCTAAGTCTTTTAACATCTCAGTAGTCTCCTCAATTTTAGACATCAGGCTCCGTTTCGCCTCCTGAAATTGACAGGAAATATTCACTCTAAATAAACGTTTCATGCATTCAGAAATCAAATCTGCTTTTTACATCAAGTTGCCAAATCTGCTTTTAAAAAGAAATCTTACGAGTCATTATATACACATAATTCCAATAGTTTCCCCAGAATTCTTGTTTATCATCATAAATTTAACACATTTTATATATATATTATTTGTATATTTATTTAAGAGCTGCAACAACTGTCAAGAAATGATTAAAATAAAAGATGTATTTTTTTGTCTATTAGAAAAACAGCAAATCAAACAAACTTTATCATCTGAGAGTTTCAGTTAGCAGCAAAATCCTTTATCATTTTTTTAACTACGCAAAATTTTATAGTAAACCATCAAAGATATAACTTAAAAAAATAATAATAATAATAATAATAAATACTTTGCTTTTAGTTCAGCAGATACTTTACCCAGCACTGTTAACATTAAACAAAGCTCAACCTAGTTGTAAAGCTAAAATAAATAATGAGAATGAATAAATAGCCTGGACATTAAACCTGCTTGTTCTGGATACTGTGCAATGTTTTTGTGCAGCCATCACTCAAAGTAAATCACAGAGAAAGTTATTAAAATACAGACATCAGAAGAAAAGCATAAATCCCAAGCGAACAAACTTCCACCAAATTAAGTGATCAGATCAGGTGGAAACTACACAGATGTCTCAGTGCGGTGAAGTGACGAGTAGGAAAATCTTTTTGTTGAATAGTTTTAGCGTTCAGTGAGAAGCTCATTTGCTCATATGTTCCACAACCATAATTATAAATATAAAACAGACCCTAAACCATAAAAACACTTTCTATTGGAGGAACAAAAGTCCACAAATCACTGATGATTTCTAAATGCTAAATGATTAGAGGACCATCCAAATACACAAAGTACAAAGAAGGTATCTTCTCACCTGTGTTGTTTTTAAAAGCTCCGAATACAAGTTTTCCTTCATTTTATGGGAAAGTGCCTTGCTTCGTTTTCGGAAATAAACTCTTCGTTCCTTCAGCTTGGCCCCGAATTGTTGCAGCTGTAAGATATAGAACATTTACTAGAACAGGTTCATTATAATATCCAGCTAAATGAGAATATATTTATTGTACTGTAATAAAAATGTACTGATCAGTCATTAGTTTTTAAAACATTGTTTAATGGAAAATGAAACATTACCTGCTCTTTTGAGAAAACACAAATATCCTTGTGCAGTGATGGATTGATACTTCTCAGAGGTTTTTCTTGATCTGCCATCTGGATTTTAAATCTGTCATTTCATTAAAGTCAGAAGTTCATATTTTAGTCATAATCCTATAAGTCTGGTGGCGGCAGAAATTAATAGTTAGATTGTGATATGTATGTGTTTACACACCCTTCAACCATTTCTGAGAGCTGCTGACAATCCGTTTCATAGACTTTCTGCTTAGGGCGGTGTATGTATTTTTCTGTAAGCAATTCTTCCATTGTGTAAGTTTGTGCAGCTCTCAGCTGTAACAGAAACAAGCAAAGTGATTATTATTATATACTTTTAGTGGTGCAACGGATCACAAAACATACAGCTCGGATCACATTATGGTTTTTGAGTCACAGATCGGATCATTTTTCGGATCAGCAAGAAAAGCGGAGGAGACAAATAAATTTGCTTTCCATTTATTACAAGAAAAGTAACATCAAGTAAATGCTCCCATATATGGGATTCGAATGATGTGGGAGGCTTTTCAAGTTCTTCTGCTACCATCATTATTAACTAATTAACAGTCAAATAAAATAAATATAAAAAATTAATTCACGTCACCATTTTTCTCAGTAAATATATTTCTAAACGCGCTTTTGACATGAATTTTTCACCAGATGTTGGGAACAACCCATGCAGTCCACATTCAAGGAAATCAACCATCAACAATCAACTGCCTCGTGTCAGTGCAAATCAATATCAGCTGCTTCAGTCCCAACTGATAACCTGTATAAAAGGTGTTCCATTACCAAAGCGTCACACAAGAAACTTCTCATGATGGGTAAAAGCAAAGAGCTCCCTCAAGACCTTTGCAACCTTATTGTTCTATAAAATACTGATAACACTGGTTACAGAAAGATCTCAAAACATCTGAATGTTCCAGTGAGCACTGCTCAAAAGTACATAATTTTTCCAGAATCCGGCCATGAGCAGGTGCTCCTCACAAGATTTCTGACAGAGGAGTGAAAAGAATGATCAGAAGTGTTGTCACAAGAGCCAAGGACCACTTGTGGAGAGCTTCAGAAAGACCTGAATTAACAGGTACAATTGTTTCAAAGAAAACCTCCATGGCCCATGTGCTCGCTCACCATGCAAGACTCCACTGCTGAAGAAAAAGCATGTTGAAGCTCATTGGATGCACAACATTTGGACAGGGAAACTCTCATTTGGTTTTGGAGAAAGAAAATAAAGCTGCTGGTACGTCCCAGCCAATCACTTTAATCCCATTGAAAATCTATGGAAAGAACTAGAGAGTTCATAGAAGAGGCCCACAGAACCTCCTAAAGTGGTCATTACCAACAAATATAAAGTGTTTAATACTTTGTCCCTTTGTCATTTTACATTATTACACATAACTTAATTTATGGACATCTGCATGGGTTGTTACCAACATCTGGTGAAATTTTCATGTCAATAGCACAT
>JAAIIK010000114.1:227269-256445 GCA_014706435.1 Silurus glanis
CACACACACACACACACACACACCCCAACATGCCATACTGGTTGAAATATGAAGAGCTTACAGCGTCAGGAACAGAGCTGGGTCTTGATCGATGGATTACAAATTTAGCACCAAAGTGTGTTAGGAACTCGTTCACTGTAACACTTCCCTCTTCAAGTTTCTTAAAAAGAAGATCAAACCAGCTAGGTTTAGTAAATGCATTGATTTGTATTGGTTATGTATCTGTTACTTGTACAGAATAAACTGGTCTCAATATTAAATTTATTTCACCGCACAGATAAACACACAACGTCTCTAATTGTACTGAATGATTAAAAGTAAATATGTTCACCTTGTAGAAATCAAACTCGTGATCCATTGTGCCCTCAATCTGGGAATCGAGATGCGAGTTTCTCAGGGCTGTTAAACAAAGGAAACATTGAGGTTTACATTAATCTATAATCTTAAACAAACCTTTCAGTACTGGTATATTTAGATTCGTCTTAAACTCACTTAATTCAGAGATTCCTTCACATTTCATCATGGTGGAGTTGCTGCTGGAGTTGGTGTCATCTGGTATCTTTACCACATGAGTTTGGACCTTCTGAGCTGCATAAGTGCTGTCCCACTGCACACAGCCAACAAAGTAATTCAATTCATTTTTATTTGTATTGCGATTTTACCAATGAACATTGTCTCAAAGCAGCTTAACGCAGATCATTTGGTGATCAAAATGAATATGTTCTTTATAAGTGTATGTTTGTCTAAAGTAGTAGAAATAAAAGTAAATTTAAATATATATTATACAATGTTATACTAATCTTAACTTCTAAAGACACACAGAAAATGATTATACAGTAAAACACAAACATCTTACCATTTCTTCGCTGGTGATCTTCACGGTTGCATCCTTGACTTCAGGTGTCGTTTTCTCAGATTGGCTTTTACTCATTACAGACTCCATGTGATCATATGCAATAGCATCTTGACTCAAATGAACCTCTGGAATGATGTCTTGCTCTTTCATTTTGCTCAGATTGTAGACCAAAGAGTCCGAGAAATCTCCTTCGGCAAGGACTTCATCCATGAGATCAGTTTCATAGCTTTCATTTTGAATAACAGCACTGACACATGTCTGCAGCTGAACACCTTGAAGGTCAACGGGGCTTTTGGGCTCCGTTTCATTTGGACTCGCAGATCTTACACGTGGAGGGAATTTTGGGACGATGGCCCCAACTGACAGTCTCGCCATCAGAGAATTCTTGAGGTTGAATGGTGTGGTGCACTCTTTATGGGCCGAGCTCGTTTTGTTTTCGAGCAGTTGAGTTTCCGTTGAAGGTTGTAAAGCATCTATTTCAGAATCTTTTTCCATTGAGAAGTGAATCAGAGGTGCTGTAACACTTCCAGGCAACATTTCATCTGGCTCACTAATATACTGTGAAATTCTTTTGATTTTCTTGTGTAGATCTGCCATACTCTTTCGCCTGGAAATAACAGAGCTTGAATGTTCTTCTCTTAAAGTGTCAATATCAGACTCTATTACACAGCCTGATTTTTTGGTACATGACACGGTTTTGTTGATTATCTGCAAAGTATGGTCCAGTTCTTTTATCGTCTGGTCAGTGAAAACAGGCACGGGCTCCACAGTTTCTCTTGCTATCTGTTCCTGACTCAATGCAACATTGCACTTTTCCTCCAAGGGCACCGTAAAAGCTCTAGTCATTTCCATATTACAGTCTTCCTCACAGGATTCCATGTTTGTGACCGTTGAATTGAGTGGCACATACTCATTTATGTTGCTAGAACTTGAAGGTTTATAGTTTTTGTTTTCAGTTGTCTGACCCTTGGCCAAGTCCATTCCAGATTTATCTGATGTTTCCTCTTTGGGAATATCGACGCGATTTCCAGCACCCGAAGCGAATCCTGTAACTGGCAATTTGCAGTCTACAGCTGGAGAGATGAACACTGTCCCAAGCTTCTCAAAGATTTCTTCAGACCTCTCCATTCTGTCTATTGTACGTTTAGAAGATAACGCACATGGTGCCTCGTTTGAAGGACTTGTTTTTGGGTTGATGGTAATAGTCTTGCATCCGGTCAGATCCATATCATCATGAATGGAAGGTACGGCAGAAACCGTGCCCTGCTGAAACAGCAGATCCTGGTTAAGAGACCTCTGTGCTGTAGGTACCACAGAGTTCTCAGTTTTTGATCGCTTTAGAAATGAAGATCTACTCAGTTCCATGTGCCCAGTGTGTTCATGGGTCATAGCTTCAGGTCCACAAGATGGTGACATAATTGATAACCTTTTCTTTGATCTGTCAGATGGTTTATAGTCCTCACAGCTTTTGGTCTCAACTGTCTGACAAAGGGTCCTTTCCAGATCACATACTGTATGTTGTGTCATTTCCATATTACATACTGTATGTTGTGTCATTTCCAGGTCACATACTGTATGGCACTGTGTAATTTCCATATCATCAACCATGTGAGAGTGTGAAAGTTCACTTTTAAAAAGATCAGCCCTCTTCACATCTGACTGGTCTGATGACTGCAGCATAAAGGACGCCAGTGGTTTCGAATTTGTTGTTGAAATATGTTTTGAGATTAAAGCCATTTTACTGCCTCCTGTAAATACAGAATCGTCTGGATGAGTAGACAAGATGCCAGTTGAGGCTTGGCATGTCAAATCCATGAAGTCACTCTGATCCTGAAGTACACTATTTGTTGCCAGAGTCACATTTCTTTTGCCTTCTTCACTTTTGCTGTCAGCAGAGGCATATCGAGTTATATTTCCTGTCTGTGTTGTATCCATCATCATTCTGTCAACAGTAGTGGAAGACAGAACGGATGAAACTTTACTCAAGTTTGAAAAAGGTTCTCCCACATATTTGGTTTCAGGGACAACGGGTTGGGATTGCGTTATTTCCATGTCATCAGAATCAGCCACCGGTGCAAATGAGACGTTAGTCTGAAAACGGTCAGCTCTGGTTTGTTCAGGTAACTGCTCTTGAACATCCAAAACTTCTGTCATGATCATTTCGCTGTCGTCATCACAGACAAATGTACATTTCTTTTGATCCGCATAAGACAGGCTCTGATTTGCATTTCCCATACCTTTAAAGTTGATAGTAGCAGTTTGACTACGAGTGAGCTCCATGTCATCGAAATAATTCGAAGAGGCATTTATGCTTTTACGACTTTCACCTAGAGGATAAGGAAAATGCGGAAAAACCTCTCTTTTTTCTACCATAGCAGTGTGAACACTGGTCATGTCCATGCTGTCCCTCTCATAGAGAGCACTCTTGCGCAAACAACTCGGTAGAATGCTCTCCTTGTGTGTTTTTGTATTTTCCACAGCGAAATGATCACTAGTTTTCTTTGGAAACGAAGCTGTATTTTGGCCACTTGTCTTCGACAAACTAGCAAGAAAATCGCCAAATCCCGAACGCACCGCATCTTTTTTATTCCGACTGTTGAGCTTGTGAGGTTCAACAACGTTGGACATGTTTAAGGTCAGTTCTGGATCAAATTCGTTCTCGGTGTCAATTGCAATTGTTTGACTGCAAGTCATGTCCATGAACCCAGTGTTCTCCCCAAGGATCACAGTTCTGTCCACAGAATCAGCTGGTAGAAATGGTGCAGGGAAAAAATTCTCCTATAACAGAATTAAAGAATAAAGGAATAAGAAAGCGATTTTAATAAAGGAACCCAAAACAATCAGTAACATTCATCTTTCTATTTGCATTGCCCTCGATTGGCTTTGAAACTATTGTTGGCGAAACAGTACCAAAGCATCCATGGTCACTCCCTTATCCACTAGAGCAACGCTAAACCAACAAGAAGTTGCAGTTCTTGCATGTGAGGGCGGTTAGTTATTAACGGTTATTAACACTGCAAATGCAGAAGCATCTCCGGATTTGTTCACAACTACAGTGGTACCTTGACCTACGAGTGCATTAATGTATGAGTTTTCCGAGGTACGAGCGGTCACTCGGTCAATTTTTTTGCTTTGTTACGCGAGCAAAAAATTGAGGTACGAGCTCGAGACGCCACTGCTAGAAAGCGAAGCGAAGCCAGAAAGCGAAGATTGTGACGAAAATTAAGATAAGCAAAGAAGAAAAAGTAAAAAATGTAAAGTTTAGGGATACGTAGTGTACAGGAGTGATAGTAAAAAACGAGTTTTCCCTCCGCCTCCGCTTATCGCCTCTACCCCCAGCCCCCGCAACCCTAAACTGATGAACAGATGGAGATTGTAAAATACTATTTTGTTACTGTCTAGTGAAAGTCAACTTAATGATTGTAGGACACCGTTGAAAATTCACTGAAAAGATTCAGCTTGATAAGATGGGCCGTTATAACTCACCTTGTCGAGTGTAAAATGGATGGAATTGGTCAGCATGGAGTCCAATCCTGGAATTGCAAAATATGGGTAAGGACCATGTGAGGACAATCATGATCATGGTCTAAAACTACATGACACTGTAGATGAATTAAGCTTTAAGAATCTTCATGTATTCTCCTACAAACACTGCTGATTATTTGCACATATACTGTAAACAGATACAAAAACTTGTATCTAACATTGTAGCCAAAATGCACTTGGACAAAAGTATTTGTACACCAAACCCTTACACCATCAGCAGCTGTGATTAATCACATTCTAAAATTAGACATTGATGTGGAGTTGATCCCTTTTGTAGCTACAGCTTCCACTCTTCTGGAAAGGCTTTTGGAGTGTTTATATGAGAACATTTGGCCATATGGAGAACATTTGGAGATGCATTAGTGAGCTGATGTTAGAAGTTCTGGCTAGCGATCTCTGTTCAAGTTCATCCTAAAGGTGTTTAAAGTGGTTACGGTCAGGGCAATGGCCAGTCAAGATCTTTCACACCAGACTCATCCAACTATGTCTTTATGGACCTTGCTTTGTTCACTGGGGCATGGTCATGCTGAAATGGAAAAAAGTCCTTCCCCAAACTGTTTCACAAAGTTGGAGGCATTGCATGGTCCAACATGTCTCAGTGTACTGAAGCATTCAAATTTCCCTTCACTGGAAATAAGGGGTCTTGTCCAACCCCTGAAAAACACTCCCTCGTCCGCCAAACTTGGAAATTTGCAGTCAGGCAGGGAACGTTCTCCTGGCATCCACCAAACCTGAATACACACTCCACAGAACATGTTTTCACTGCTCCAGACTCCAGTGACTGCATTGTACTTTGAGTTTGAGGTGTAAAGCTCGCATGCAGCTGTGTGTCCATAGAAACCCATTCCATGAAGCTCCCATTGCAGTTTTTGTGCTGATGTTGCCAGTGGAAGCATTGCAGAGCACTTTACGTGGTCTTCCACTACATGGCTGAGATGCTGCTGTTCCTCAACACTTCAACTCTTGCAGTGGGTCTGATTGAAACACCTGAGTATTGAGAGGTTTGTCGCAATACTTTTGTCCATATACTGTATTAGAAAGGAATCAACATGCAGTGGCAACCACTAAACCGTATTCAGTTATTTCAGTAACTATTTCTACCCATCAAACATTTATGTATTTAATTGTAACAAAACTTGTATACATGAAATAAGACATTTCCTATTCTATATTCACAGCACCTGACATCCTTAACTAATAATATCTGAGGAACATTTTCAACAAAAGATTACCACTCACCCATAATTTCATGCTTTTCACTGGTATCCAAACACTGCATCCTGATAAAAAGAATGCGCATTAGATAAAATCCAAATAAAAGTGTTATAAACTTTAATTAGTAGGGAGCTGGTTTGAGTGAAATAATCTAAATAACTATTGTGGTAGGACAGAGGATATTAGAGATGATAAGTCAGATACGCGTAGTAAATGTTTTATGTATATAACTCTATAATGTTGCTTTATATTTGAGTATAACTCAATATGATTTAATCTTTTCTAGAAGTAATTTCATGATACACTACAGGACGTGTGAGACAAATATCCAAGTTACCATGAAACCTCCTAAAAATGGTTTATATCTTAAGGAGAATGTAACAACTTACTTCTCATTCTGTCCATCACTGGCTCCTGTTAAAGCAAATGAAAAGGAAATATAATGCAAATATAAATGCAATATTTCTCAATAACATTTTAAAACAATTAATGAACATTGTTCTGAAATAACAAGCATTTATAAAGATTATGTTAACACAAGAGGAATTTTCTTTCAGGGATTAGTCTTTAAATAATATTTATTCCAGGATCATGCACTTAATAATGAGTAAGATCAGTGTAACTCGTAATTGGATGAACAGAGGAACAGTTTTGTTCCACTTTCAAACTGTCAAAGTTTTTGTATTGATAGAAATGATCAACTTTAATATGATCAATTTTAATACTGACCTCAAACAGCAGCAAAAGTCTGGGGGAAACACTAAACTAAACACTTACCGCCTGTTACGTTTTGGATGGAAGCCAACACAGGATCAGCTTTGAGTTCTCTAAATACCAAAACAACAGATATTCACATCATGATTGGTTTAACACACACACACACACACACACACACACACACACACACACACACACACACACGATCCATATTTAACGTATCTAGAGCAACGTACTTCGGGAAGACATGGATATTATTTGTGGTGGCAAAACTGACTCTTCGTGACCGTCGTGGTTTTTCGATCGGTCTGGTTTCCTCCTGGAGGATGTGAGAGGGTAAAGTGTGAATAAACAACATAAACAAGCAAAGAATATATAATAAACATACAGAACAGCTCTTATAATATTACATCATAATCACCTGGTTTTCATCCTGTTCATTTCCAAACACTTTCATAGACAGCCGAGGAGCCTTTAGGATCTGTATTGGACACAGTCACAGTTACGTGTTGTGTGCACGAGGACCTTCCAATCACACTTAGTCGTTCTATGCAGCTGTATTTAAAGCGTAAACTTTCAAAATAAAACCTTTTGTCTTTAAGCTGTAAAATAAAGGAAATAAAGATGTAGACAAATATCCCTATAGACAAAATTGTTCCTAATCTTGTGAAGACATTATCCATAAAAAAAAAGCTCAAAAGTGTACATTTAACTGTTATTAGTAATTGTGCAGGAACAACACATCCAGTCTGAGTCTGATCCAAAGGAATTTTATTAAATTCATGATTTTATTTTGGCTTGTTTTCTGGGCTCACACATCAGTGTAAGCAATCTACAATACAAACATTAAACATGCAAATACAATATGTATTTGCTGACAAACCCTTTTTTTTTATCTCCGAGTTAAAAAAGTGCCAGTTCAATCTCACAACAGATTTCAGATTTCATGTTGTTGGGTGTCAGAATTGGAAAAACGCGCTCATAAATAATCGATGTACAAACACAGGCCGGTTGTAGTTACAGATGAACCAAGTCACGACGGGTTGCTTAACTAATCACAATTTTCTGAAACCAGGTTACAAAATGACTAAAACCATGTAGTTTGCATGAGGCTGAGGCAGTGCTTGGGGGTGGGGTGGGCTGTTGGGGGCATGACTGTCATTGGAGAAGGGAAGAAATGTCATTGCTTTCTATAAAAAGAATGCGCTAAAAAGTTTTTAGGTTCAGCGTGTCTTCGTTTCTACTCCATGGAACCCTTAATAAAAATCATCTCCCATTTTTCTTCCAACAGACCATCTCAAATTTAAATCATAATTTTCTTAATTCCCAAATAATAGACTGCATAATTGTAGGCTTGTATCTCCAGTCATTTCTGAAGACATGGAGGATTTACAGGAGGGCATAGGGCAAGTGCTACAATAAAACGGACATCATCTGATATGACTTTTAAGCTATTGATGTTAGATTTAAAAGCACATAGCTGTGTACCTGATGCGACTGATGTATGACATGTACAGACTTGGAGGTTAATGTCTTTAGCTGTGAGAACATGACATCATGGTTCCTATCTTTGCCATTGCTGCATATACATTTACATTTATGGCATTTTAGCAGACGCCTTAATCCAGAGCAACTTACTGAGCAGTTGCAGTATGGTGGTGCTGGGATTTGAACCTATGACCTTCCAATTCCAATAAAGGTTTGCTCAGAAGGACATGTAACAAACATGCCCAGCTTTTTTACTCATTACTGTAATATACTGGCTGACTTTCAGAACTGTAAGAACTTCAGTTCAAAATATAAGGAAAACTTTCACATGTTTTGTTGTTATCTGTATGTGTTTAGTACAGGGTTCAAAACTAAAAGTGGGAAAAGGGTCCGCTGTCTGCAAAGCTAAAAGCTTTAATAAGGTCACTTATGGAAAAAATAAATACTAATTGTGGCATCTGAGATCTCAATCTAATAATTCTATGACAACCCTAGCCTTAACCAATTCCTCTTTAATCACTGAGCTAATACAAAAATCTAACTCCTCATCATGCACTCTTGATCCTGCACCTACTTTCCTGCTAAAAGACTGTACATTGCCGATTTCTGCCCCCATCTCCAACCTTATTAATATGTCATTTATCTCCTCTACTGTACCTGTGTCACTTAAGACTGCTGCTGTTACTCCCATACTCAAAAAGACTAATCTGGACCCGGCAGACTTATCCAACTACCGCCCTATTTCCAACCTGCCATTTGTATCGAAGATCATGGAAAAGGCTGTGGCCTCTCAGCTGCAGTCATTCCTAGCTGGGAACAACCTCTTCGATATTTTTCAATCTGGCTTCCGCCAGCAGCATAGCACGGAGACCGCGCTAGTAAAGGTTGTTAATGATGTTTTACTCATTGGAGACTCAGGTAGTCTCTCTATACTTCTGTTATTAGACCTCAGCTCTGCCTTTGATACTGTCCGTCATAAGATTTTACTTTCACGATTAGCGGAATTAAGCATATCAGGCTCTGCACTATCCTGGTTTTCCTCTTATCTCACGGGCAGGCAATATCACATCTCCATACACAATTCCAAATCTCCTACTGTCTTACTTAAACAGGGTGTCCCACAGGGCTCTGTTCTTGGCCCACTACTATTCATTCTGTACATTCAGCCGCTTGGCAACATCATTCGTAGACATGGTTTTAGTTATCATTGTTATGCTGATGATATTCAGTTATATACTGCTTGTCAACCAGATTCTGTTAATGTAAAATCCCCACTCTCCTCTTGTGTTAGCGAGTTAAAACAATGGCTACACAAATTTTCTTAGCCTGAATCTGGGTAAAACCGACATTCTGATAACTGGTCCCGCATCTCTAATAAAAAACAACTCTGTGGACTTTAGTCTTGATCTGGATGCTACTACGATTTTCCCCTCATCTACTGTTAGAAATTTAGGTATCATACTCGACCCCTCACTATCCTTTGATGCCCATATTCGCAGCCTCTCCAAAACATCTTTTTTTCATTTACAACGCATTGTCAAACTGCGACCTTTCATCTGCAGAAATGATGCCGAAACATTAGTGCATGCTCTGATTACGTCCCGTCTCGACTACTGCAATTCACTCTTCTCTGGTCTATCAGCTCACTCAATCTCACGTTTACAGTAGATACAAAACTCGGCTGCCAGAATGTTAACCTCCAATAAAAAATCTGCCCACATTACCCCAATATTATTTGATCTTCACTGGCTGCCAGTCTCATCTCGCATAAAATATAAAATCATACTGCTCACTTATAAGGCACTAAATGCTCTTTTCCCCCCCTATCTTTCCGATCTTCTCTCATCCTATGTTCCTTCACGATCACTCCGGTCCTCAAATTCTGAAATTCTATGTGTTCCTAGATACCGTCTATCCTCAGATCCTTGGCAGATCCTTTTCTGTCATTGCTCCAATACTATGGAATTCCTTACCCATTGCACTCAGAACCATCACCACTTTGACTGAATTTAAATCAAGGCTTAAGACCCACCTTTTCAACCTCCACTATCAGTCAATGCATGTGTGTTAGGAGTCCTTAATTTTTCTGAAATGTGGTGTATGTTTCATGTACTATGTAGTGTTCTATCTCTTGTCCTGTATGTTTTTGTGTCTGTGTTGTGTCTCTGCTATTAACTCATGCAGCTGCATGTGATCCTTTGTCCTGGGCAAATGTCCGATGAATATGTTTGTTTATGCATGTTCATTATATTTCATCTGTTACCTTGTAAAGCGTCCTTGAGCTTGGGAAAGGCGCTATATAAATTAAACTTATTTATTATTATTATTATCTGCAAAAGTTTAGACACCTAACTAAATATGACGTAGCACCTCCGCTGCCAGATATTTCAACTTGCAAACATTTTCATGTCAGTCTATTCTTGCTTAATGAACATTTTCCCCATGCTCCGTTTTTTTTCAAGCTTGAAATCGACATTTTTAATGTTTTTTTTTATTATTTTATCCTAAAAGAACTGCGAGAGTCAGAAAATACTGAGGTTTTCTGTGGCATATTTTTTTTTTATAATAAACATTTGCAATGAAAAACTGTTGCAATGTTGGGATAATAAAATGTTATTGAACGAATCTAACTGGGATCCATTTTTTACCCACCAGTGTAATGTTTCCTGTGCCTGAGGCTTCCACACAACCATCATAGGGTCACCCTGCATTTACTGGTGGGGTGTTTTGTTTTTTATTAGTTTTTTCATTCAATGCTGCTCCTTTGTAAATTATGGCCAAAGAGTTTCGTGTTGTACATCATCAGTCCACAATACTGACTTATCTAGATATTATTTAGCATACATCAGACATTCTGTGATGAGGTCTCTGGTTCTTCTGAAGACTCTTCCATGCACGGGTTTGCTCTGTAATTCTTACACACACATTTGTCGTTCTATCCGACTGTAGTTTTGCTACAGTTTTTGGCTTTAAATTGTGTGCTGAAAGTGCTGAATCTAGTGTGCCCTTCATTTTTCCATTGTAGGCATCAATGACATTTATATTCAGATCCAAAGTGTGCTGTTAAAAAAGCCCATGGTTGAATGTTACCACAAGGTTTGAAGAGTTAAAGAATAGATTTCAGTCTGGAATTGTTATTCCTAAACACAGTTGTTGACCTGCCTGATGAGAGTTTACTGGGAGGTTTTCCCAACATTTAAATATACCACAATTAGCATTTTAGATTGTTTTACAAAAAATATTATACAACAGAAAAGATGCTGCAAAAATCTATTATAGTTAATATTTAAATACTTTTGGACCCTGCACACAGCAAAGTGAAATTATCCCCAACACCCTGCAGACTCTGCTTCATATGTTAACAGTAAAACACTTAAACATTAGTTGGTTATTTCTCCCCGTGGTGATGAGGCAGTAATCTAGATTACATCTGACAGCTGGTCTTTAGTTTCTTGTTTCCACATGCAAGTCCCATAATTCTGTACTTACCATGTTACTACTTTAACTAATTCAGACACGTCACTACCCACTCAGGTCACTTTCCCTGGTGTATCAACATTGGTTTTTATTATTTACAGCTGTGTACGTGTTATTGTTCCATAACTTCTGTGTGATTAAGTCAAATTTGAATATGTTTATCATTTCTAATGTCATCACTTTGTTATAGTCAGCAGGCTTTAAAGTCCGACCGAAACGTGTTCACACTTCTAACATACTTTCAAAACGTATTAATACAAGAATATAAGAATTATTATACCTTAAATAAAAATTAAACAAAAAACTAAATTGCTAATGTGCTAAATCTGAAGTGGCTCCTGAAAAGATATGAACCGAGAACCTACTGATGAGAGTCTTCTCTTAGAGAATCCGTCTTGGTCATGCCTGCGAACACACAAAACACATTGGTCACATTTACAGGACCCCGAAAACAAAGAGAATCGGAGCAAACAAGAATACTGCTACGGATGGTTCCAACAGCCTAAAGATCAATGAAGGTCTGAATAAAGGCTTAGGAATACAATCGGCATGAATAGTTCTGCATTTAAACTCGCATCAGTGAACAGAAGACCTTAACAATGAGCAAACTAGAATGAATGGACATTTGGTGTCACCCAGATGAGGAGGATGCCCTTCTGAGTCTGGTTCCTCTAAAGGTTCCCCCTCATGTCTTATCAGGGAGATTCGCTTGCCACCGTCACCACTGTCACTAAATCTCAGGGATAAACTTATAGGCACGAACATATAAATACAAATATTATCAAATATTTATCTTTGTAAAGCTGATTTGTGACAATCGATTGTTTAAAGAGCTACACGAGTACAATTTTGACAACTTTTTGACTTCATGAAGATATAATTGTACTGGATTGATGATTGAATGAGGAGTTATTTCTCAGCTCAGGTGTATTATGTGACTGAGAAAACCCCATTTGACTCATTCGTGGTGATCTGGTGCTGCCAGAGATGCAGCTTTATGCGCCAAATTTTAGAACGAGGTGAGGAGGACTGTAAAGCTCTTCAGAGCGTCGTGCACTTAGCAGAGCGCATCTCAGGGTCTGCTCTTCTCTCTCTGCAGGATATACACATCTGTCGTTACAGAAACATGGCTGTTAAGATCATCAAGGACCCAAAGTAACTGTTTGTTTAGTCTGCGGCCATCAAATCTGAGAGCTGGAGGAGTTTCTTCCCACAAGCTATTAGAGGTTTTAACACGAGCATGCCCATCCGACTCAAAATAATTATTATAAAATATTAGTCATATACTCATTATATTGTGTGTTTCTTTTTTTGCACATTTAAACATCCCTTTTTTATTTTCTGCACAATTTCCTGTGCAGCTGATCAGGTGTACATTTCACTCCAAGTTGTATTTCTGTATATAACCAGGTTTGTGCCAAATATAAATCCCTGAATGTTGGGAGGAAAATTATCCATGTGTTCATTTAAACAGTCGAAAGCAACCGAACGAAAAACAAATAATCAGAATTCTTTCTCGATCCATTTCCTGAAATGTAGTTTACGCCAGAAAAATGAACGCGAGTGTGTGTGTAGAGAGAAAGAAAGGTTGCAATGGAGTGTACACACTAGGTGATGAACATGTTCGCTCATGTGAGGAAGGAGGAGCTCAGTAGATAAGAGCTGAAGTTCATGAGTTCAAATCCCAGCCACAGCACGACCCTATACCCCATAGCTGTTTAGTAGTATAAATAAGATAAATGTACATTATTATATGTTAGTGTCAATAAGTGTATCCCTAATGAGCGAGTTGGTGATGAGATGGCATGAGGAAGAAACCTTGCGAGGAACCAGACTCAGAACCTCATCCTCATCTGAGTGGCACCGAAGATCAGTTCATTATAGTTTTATTATTGTTGAGGTGCAATGTTCAGTCAGAAGAGACTAAAAGCAGAACTATTCATGTCAACTGCAGTCCAAAGCCATTATAACTTAACGTAAATATTAGTTAGATCAGTAGATAAGATGTTAGTCTTTAGGTCAGAAGATTGAGAGTTTAAATCCCAGTCACTGCTGGGCCCCTGAGCGAGGCCCTTAACTGCTCAGTGTACACATTGGATCATTGTAAATCTATAAATAAGGACATCTTGCAGTAAAATGCAGAACACAACATTTATAATAAATTTAATAGCATTCATATAGCACTAATATTAATATATAATATAAATAATAATAATCTAAACTGTGTAAGAAATGCAGCAAAATGAGAAACTGTCATGTTTATTAATTACATGTGAATTGTTGTATATATTTGTAGTTTAATGGTTTATTTATATTTAAGAATGTGTGCTAATAAACCTTTAAAAGGGAGAAGTCAAAACTGTCCACAAATACATCAGGCTCTGGATTTCAACTCAACTCAACTCAACTCAACTCAACTGTACTGAGGGAACATTGAGCTGTAAAAGAGCTAGAAAGCTCGGACTTACCCGCTTTTCTCTTTCTGCTCCATTGGAGAACCTACAGAAGAGCAAAAAGCGACAAAAACAAGCAAAACAACAACAAAATGTTTGTGTTTATCCGTTTAGTAATCCAGTGAGAAGTGAGAAAACGCACGAGCTCTTTATTACAACTGTCCATAAAAACACTGACTGAACCAAATACACCACAAACACATTGGCGTTTATCGTATTTACTCGAAAACGTGTTAAATGTACCTACATATACACGAATTCTCTGTAAACGTGAGTTTTCTATACGCGCTTGTTTTTCTTCCCTCCGTCCGTTAACGTCTCAACACTTCTTTCTCTTCAGGTTTAAACTAAACCGCCTTCCGCCCTTTTCCCCCCCGCGCATGCGCAATGGCACACCATAGGCGTGGCAGTGTCGCGACAGAAGTTGTACGCGCACGAAAATGCTCTCCAGCACGATCGCTTCCGCATCACGTGTGCATCACGTAACGGCCTAGAGTGATCTTTTTTGTTAAAAAAAAACTCCACTAGGCATAAAATTAGTCATTAAATTGCACGCAGATTCCCAAGTGCAATATAATATGTCTTGATATTTTCAGTTTTATTCCCGAGCGGAAGTTGACTTTACGCTGGCACGTCATACTAACACGCATGCGCCAGATGCAGTTTTTTGATTCGAACATTATCCTGGTAACACGGGGTCCTCTCTGGTCCACGAGCGCAACTCGAGAAGAAGAAGTTGTCGGAAGTGACGCAAATATTTTGAACGTTGCGCGCGCTGACGGTCCTGTTCGGTTGAATGCAGATGAAGTGATCTGGGAGCTGAGAGTGAAACATCACCCCTAAGAGCACATTCACCCCCCGGATTCAGCCTTGTTCCAGGATTCTCCTGGTCACATTCAGTGTTTTTGTGATCATTTCGTTCCAAGGACACGATGAAGAGAGCAGACAGAGCTCCAGGGAAAGATTCAGCGATTCCCAGTTTAGCATCTAAGAAAGCAGTCATCAAGACTGATCCTGAAACTATGATCAGGTGAGTAATCCAGTATCGAATCCATTCCTTTTTATTTGTGTGGTGCTTTTAATAATGGACATTGTCTCAAAGCAGCTTTACACAGATAATGTAACAATAAAGAATCTATAAGTTTGTTCCTTATAATGATAAATTTGTCTGTAATGAGCGAGCCGGTGGCGACTGTGGCATGAAGAAACTCCCTGAGATGTCAGGAACCGGACTCGAGGGAACCCGTCCTCATCTGGGTGCCACCGGATGTCCATTTATTACAGTTAAATGATGTTGAGGTGCACAGTGATGGTGATCAAATGCGTCCTGTAGTCCTGAGCCATTGTAGCAGAATGTTGACATTAATTACAGTCCAAATCCGTCCTCAAAAGCTCCTATGTTGCTCCGTAATTCACGGATCCCAGGCTGTTGATGAGAAACCATCTCCAGCTGCACAGAGTGACCTCCAGTCGAAGAGAACACCATCCAGAGGCAGGCCGATCTGTGGCGACCAAAGAGGGGGACAGGGAGAGAAGGATATGGATTATTATGTGTCCTTATTGTTGTATGAAAGTGAAGGACACTGTAGGACTCTGGGAAGACTCGCTATGGCAGCAGAACTAAAACGGAGAACCAGAAGGTACACAGACATGAGGATCTCTGGGATAAGAGACGAAAACCCAAACCTGAGTGAACGTGTGAGAGTGAGGGGACGACAGCGTACAAATCTCCCAGTTCTCACTAAAGCTCTGTGTCTCCACTGGTCACCGACGCTGCACTTTTGTCCTTCTAATGAATAAATTCAGTTAAATTTTATTTGTATAGTGTTTTTTTTTTTATTTATTTTTTTACGATGGACATTGCAGCTTTACACAGATAAACCAAGCAGTTATAAGGTTATAAAAAAGAATGTGTAAGTTTATCCACTATCAGGTTTGTTCCTTATAATTGTTTCATTGAGCCAATGTCGACTGTGGCAAGGAAAAACCCCCCTGAGATAATGTGAGGAAGAAACCTCGTGAGGAACCAGAATCGAGAGGGAACCCGTCCTCATCTGAGTGGCACAGAATATCCATCCCTTGTCCCTAATGATAAACTGTCCTTTCTTTTTCAGAAAAAATCCAGTGAAAAGTCTCAAAGGGTAAGCAGATCAGTGTGGGATTAGAAATGTGATTAGAAATATGATTATGAAGTGATTTCATTGTTCATTCTAAATAAATTCATGTTCCAGACCCTCAGTACGATTTGGCCACCAAAATGATGTGAAGGAACAAAATCGGCTTTTGATGGGAGCCAATGAAGATCTGCAGAAGCAGATTTCTGAATTAAAGGTAAATATATAATCTGGATCATAATCCCAATCGGGGGGGAAGGGTTTTTGTATTTTGCATCTTCCTGTAACAATGTGGGGGAAAACGGGTCAAATTCTCCTTTTTTTTATTTATTTAAATATATATAAATGCTGCCATTTACCGTATTTTCCGGACTATAAGCCGCTACTTTTTTCCCACGTTTTGAACCCCGCGGCTTATTTATGAATTTTTCCTGGGTTTTTCCCGGTTTCACAAACTTCAAGCCAAAAAACTAAGCACCATAACATTAGACCAATGAAATTTCCGAACGGAAACGAAAAAACGCACCTCACCTGTGTTCTGAGCTGCACGGCATCGGGAGAAAAAACTTCCATCGGGTGATTTTTAAACGCACGACGATGCCAAAAGATAAACTCCAGAGAGAAATAGTTGTGAAAGGAAGGAGGAAGACAGTGAACAATCACTTTCTTGGTAAGCTACTGTTTAGATACAAGCCGTTGTAACGCGTTGAGTCTGGGTCATGGGATAGCTCGCTAACTCCAGTTGCAACAGAAATCATATAAACACAGACAGGTTTCCAAAACTCGTGCTTTTTTATTTTTCTTGGCAACAGCGTTATGGGTTAGTCAAAGAAACTTAGAAATGAGCATCAGAAAATAATAAGGACATATTCCTCGGTCTTGAACACACGCAGTAATAGCGGAAAAAATGCAGTGGCATGCTATTCCCAAAATACCGCTATGCTCCTAAAGGAAGCGCAACATATTTCACCCGTTACACCGTGTAACAGACACTGTCTTTCGTTAAAGCCTGTGTAAAGTTCATTCGTTTCAGTGTAGGCTTATTTATGTTCAAAATAAAAATATTTGTCAAATTTAGTGGGTGCGGCTTATATATAGGTGCGCTTAATAGTCCGGAAATTACGGTAGTCACATTGTATTATTATAATGTTAATGGCGTCACCAGTATTAAAGTTCTGATTGTTTATTGTTCGAAGATAAAATTCCAAGGCCCTATCTAACTTAGAATCCCTAAGAGTTTTTACATAATATTAACTAAAATATATGTATGAAAGTTTTCAGATTGTTATTTTAAAAAAGTGTGAGAGATTTATTAACAAAAAGAAAACCTTACGTGTCACAGTCCTGGAAAAAATGGACGTCAATGCTCTTATTGATTTCAGTTATTACGGTATAAAACACTATTGCGCTCAATTTATTGCAAAATCACATTCTTTACCAAATAACCTCAGGTTGAGAACAAACTCACATTATGAACTCAATCGTCATTGACCACAAAAAAAAACCCAAGACAAGGTGGAGGAAATAGAACTCCAGAAGAGTGATAGCAGGAGTGATTTGTGATAGAAGAGTATCTGCGAGAGTGAAAGGGAAAGTTTATAGGACTGTGGTGAGACCTGCGATGTTGTATGGATTAGAGACAGTGGCATTGAGTAAAAGACAGGAGGTGGAGCTGGAGGTAGCAGAGCTGAAGATGTTGAGGTTTTCGTTGGGAGTGACGACGATGGACGGGATTAGAAATGAGTTTATTAGAGGGACAGCGCATGTAGGACGTTTTGGAGACAAGGTGAGGGAGATTAAGATGGTTTGGACTTGTGCAGAGAAGGGACATGGGGTATATCAGTAGGAGAATGCTGAGGATGGAGCCACCAGGAAGGAGGAAAAGAGGAAGACCAAGGAGGAGGTTTATGGTTGTGGTGAAGGAAGACATAAAGGTAGTTGGTGTGACAGAGGCAGATGTAGAGGACAGGGGGTTGTGGAGACGGATGATCTGCTGTGGCGACCCCTAATGGGAGAAGCCGAAAGAAGAAGAATAATACCGTATTTTTATAATCATTAAGAGCACTAATGCACTAATGAAATGCACAAGATTAGTTTCATTAAAGTCCCTCTGTAATAAATGCAGTTGATTGGGCATGATTTGAAAAGTCCAGAGCTTATACATGACTGACTTTTTGAAGGTCGAGGTAAAGATGTTCCTGGGAGCTCCTTCAGAGATGCACAGCAGAAAGTAGATGGTTGGAATGCTTATGTAAATGTTATACGAGGTATCAAAAAAGTTTTGAGACTGTTTACCAGAAAGTACTTTATTTATCTACGTTTGCACAGCAGTACTTCTGGAATGTGTCCTGGCGAATCTTCTTTTTAAAACGTGTCAAGCACCTCCTGCGAATTTCCGGGAAGATGCCAAATCTGGCGAGTGGGGTGGGTGCGGAAGTGAGATCATGCGGATTGTTTACCGACGATCATTATGCACAAGTTGCTGAATGGTTTTGACATTTTCTTGGGTCGAGCTTGTTAAAGGTCTTCCTGATCTCTGGTCGTCTTCCAGTGATGTTCTTCTGCTCTCGAAGCACGCGTGCTACTCAAAACACCTTGCACGACTCGTTCAACCTCTTGGTGGAATATTTGTCCAGTTTCACGCAGAATTTCACGTTTGCTCTGTTTTAATTTGCTGTCTGTAATGAAACCGCAGACGTGGTAATGCACATGGTCAGAATACCAGTTACACCATTAGTCTCCCATTATTCCACCTCATATATTCGTTTTGAATCATCCTTCATGTTATAAATATTATTATGCATTTTCTGCTGCTCAGCTGAAAAATGTAGTGTATTTTGAGAACAGCTCTAACACGTCAAAATCTCTCTGTAGGAAAGTGTCTCTGTATTAGAACAACGCTGCAGCGATCTTCAAGAAAACAACACTGGAATGAAGAAGCAGCTCAGAGACTGTCATGCACTTCTCATTGCGGAAAACCTCGATCCGGGTAAGCCAGTGTCTTGTTTTAATGATCTACAAACATGCCCTCAGTATCCAACGTCCATTGTTATCCGTCATATTACTTTTCTGTGCTGTAACAGAGGTGATTGTTAGTGAAATGTGTGAGAGTCTTCGGTACAACAGTGATGTCTGCTGCAAACCCAATAAACACATTCATGAAGGTCAGTGTGTTGACCTGGGGGTGAGAATCACAGCTTCATCTACATGGTCACCCCAAAACCATCTGACCGTCACCACAACATGTAGCTTTAGCTCTTATATTAGAAGTAATCGTTGAAAAAATACTTTTTTTCAGCAAAACCATGGACAGGCTCATTTACAAAGCAAATGTCGCTTGTCTGGCTTCTAGAAGACTGTGACTGATGGCGTCTCCATGGCGATTCCATGACTGGATCAAGTGAAAACCTGTGTAATATGGAGTATAGTAACAGGACTGTTGTAGCTCTTACCTAACATTAATTTATATAGTGTACAGTATTACCGTATTCTTCGGACTATAAGCCGCTATTTTTTTCCTACGTTTTGAACCCCGCGGCTTAAACAACGAAGCGGCTAATTGATTAATTTTTCCTGGGTTTTTCCTGGTTTCACAAACTTCAAGCCAAAAAACTGAACCCCATAACATTAGACCAATGAAATTTCCGAACGGAAACGAAAAAACGCACCTCACCTGTGTTCTGAGCTGCACGGCATCGGGAGAAAAGCTTTACCGGGTGATTTTTAAACGGACGACGATGCCAAAAGATAAACTCCAGAGAGAAATAGTTGTGAAAGGAAGGAGGAAGACAGTGAACAACTAACTCTAACTAACGCTAACTTCAGTTGCAACAGAAATCATATAAGCACAGACAGGTTTCCAAAACTCGTGCTTTTTTATTTTTCTTGGCAACAGCGTTACGGGTTAGTCAAAGAAACTTAGAAATCAGCATCAGAAAATAATAAGGACATATTCCTCGTCTTGCACACATGCAGTAATAGCGGAAAAATGCAGTGGCAGGCTATTCCCAAAATACCGCTCTGCTCCTAAAGGAAGCGCAACATATTTCACCCGTTACACCGTGTGTAACGTGTCTTTCGTTAAAGCCTGTGTAAAGTACATTAGTGTAGACACCTGCGGCTTATAGACAGGTGCGGCTTATTTATGTTAAAAATAAAAATATTTGTAAAATTCAGTGGGTGCGGCTTATATATGGGTGCGCTTAATAGTCCGGAAATTACGGTAAATAGTGAGGTTACGTTCAGGAAACAGGAAGTCAGAGTTAAGAATGATGTCATTTTGCACTTTGGCGCATTTGAGGACACCACCAATTATTAATGATACCATGTGTGTATACTGACTGATAAAAAGCAAGTTGTTGTATATGTATTGTAGTTTAGTTAAAAGTCCCTAGACGTTAAGGAAATCAGTTTTGAGAAGATAAAAAAAGGGGGTGTGGGTTTTTTTGGGGGTGGGATTTTTACTGGTCATAGTTTGGGAATTGAGTTACCTTTAGTTGAATGCAGGGTAATTACACCTATGCAGATAAAAACCATTCACCTTCATGTCACAAGTGTGTGTGTGTGTGTGTGTGTGTGTGTGTGTGTGTGTGTGTGTGTGTTGTAGCAAACGGCATGGGACAGGCAAGAGAGAGACAAGTATTCAAAAGTGTTAAACCTATGGACAAGTCCAGAAATATTTGGACACTGTCAAATTAAATTATGCACATTTGAATATATTTAGTGTAAAACCCTAAAAACTGCTTTGTGATGATAATAATAATAATAATTTTTGCAGTCTTAATTTGACATACCAACAAAGAAGAACAAATACCCTGGTTAAAAAACAAACACATTTAAACTCTTGCTAAAAAGAACATTGATCATAATCCAAGATGTCTGCAGGATCAGTTGTCTGCAGTATTTTCTAGTTTGAAGCCATGTTCCACAAAGAGCTTACAGTTTTTCCTCGGTTTCTTCGGCGCATTTCTCCAATTGTTCTTAATATTTGCAAACCAGTAGGTGAATTTCTCAAAACAATGTGTACAAACAGCACAACACAAACGATTTCTTTCAAAAGTCTGCACTTTTCTCCAAATGCAATGTTCATCTCTCAAAAGTAAGTATGACTGATTGATATAAACATCTCATTACTAAAAGAATACCAGGTGCTTCGTCAAAACACAAATCGATGTTTATTCGTGTTTTCAGTATGACGGCGCACAGTTTCAGTATTTCCTGATGTAAACTATGGTTTGCATTACAATGATTGAGGGATGAATTTTTTGCCATCTATGAATTTTAACAGCACAAATTTGACACATTACTGTATGTGGGATGTTGATTGCAAGAGACCGGACAGGATTCACACGTTTACTGTACTAGTGTTTCCTGGTTGTTCATCCATTTTCAGAAGCTGCACAAGATTCACCTTTGACCTGTTTTAGAGAACTAGTTGATCTGATGACATTCAAGATTCACCTGTACAATGAATGAATTTGATACCTAAAAAAAACAAAAACAAAGTTTAATAGAAATTTTAGATGACAGATTCTGACAACTGGTTTAACCATTTTGCATTTGACTTACACAATGAACTGATGCCGAGATGTTTTGGGGGTTAAAACTATTCAGGTGAAACCAGTATAATATATTCTGATCAACACGACATAAACAACTGATAATGTAGGAAACAGAAGACGATCGTACACGAAAACCAAAACAATCACAATTTGCTTTTATGATGTGCACAAGTGACTTCATGATGTGGAGGTTGAACAAGTCGTTTTTAGAATTTCAAGAAAAACTTGTTGCATTGTTTATGACCCAACAATGGCTGCTTGGTAGTGCTGGGGCTTGAAGCCTGGAGGGGGATCATCATCAGAACATGATGTAACTCTAAAATTAAAATAAAGAAAACATGAACGGTTGCATGCAGGCATCACATAATGTACCTTTTTATATTCCAAATCATCAGAGGACTATGAGGTCAAATGTCTTTTCATTGTGTTTAATTATTTTATTCTTGTCTTGTTTTTAGTTTCAGGAGAGAAACTTGGTGAAGCAGCAGAACAGATGACTGGACAAAGAAAAGATCTCATGGTGACGTGTTTGTTTGTTTGTTTGTTTATTATTGAGGCTTGAGTTTAAATACCTGGGGTCAACAGTGCAAAGTAATGGAGAGTGTGTTAGATAGCAGGACTGATTTGTGATAGAAGAGTATCTGTGAGAGTGAAAGGGAAAGTTTATAGGACTGTGGTGAGACCTGAGATGTTGTATGGTTTAGAGACAGTGGCATTGAGTAGAAGACAGGAGGCGGAGCTGGAGGTAGCAGAGCTGAAGATTTTTATTGGGAGTGACGACGATGGACAGGATTAGAAACGAGTTTATTAGAGGGGCAATGTAGGACGTCTCCTAGACATGGTACTAGAATGCTGAGGATGGAGCTGCCAGGCAGGAGGAAAAGAGGAAAGCTAAGGAGGAGGTTTATGGATGTTGTGAGGGAAGACAAGCAGGTGGTTGGTTTAAAACCGGCAGATGTGATATGGAGATGGATGATCTGAGCAGCCGAAAGAAGATTCATTATTATTGATGCTGAATCAACTGTTTGCTTCAGAGAGCGAAAAATGACTTTAATTGCACTATCGTCATGAACACACAGCTCTGAGTGTCTGTCCCCCCTCTCTCTCTCTCTCTCTCTCTTTCTCTCTCTCTCTCTCTCTCTCACTCTCTCTCACACACACCTGTTATCATTCTGCATTATAAAGTAAATATAATTCAATTCAGTTTCATTTGTATTTTAAATTTTAAAAAAGGTTTTAAATTGGACATGGTCTTAAAGCAGATGTACACAGATAAAGCAGTAATAAGGTTATATAAAAGAATGTATAAGTTTATCGCATATGTTAGTTCCTTATAATTGTTTATCTCTGATGGATGAGCCTGTGGCCACTGTGGTGAAGGAAAAACTCCCTGAGATGGTATGAGGAAGAGACATTAAGGCTCAAAAGGGAACCCGTCCTCATTCGGGCACCAAATGTCCATTCATTGTAGTTACATCGTTGAGGTGTGCAGTATTCGGTGCCTCAATGCAGATCTATTCATGCATCCGGTGGTCCTGAGCCAATGTAGTAGACTGTTGATATTAATTACAGTCTGAATCAATCCTCAAAGTTCTTGAGTTGCTCAGCAGCTTCATGTGTCTTTAGGCTGTAGGTGTTAAACCATCCACTTTTTTTTTTTTTTTTGCAATATTTGTATGCAGTCCAGGTTCCCTGGTGGTCTAGTGGTTAGGATGCGGCGCTCTCACCGCTGCGGCCCGGGTTCGATCCCCGGTCAGGGAACCAACCCCAGCCACTCTCAGTGCCGGTCCCAAGCCCGGATAAATGGGGAGGGTTGCGTTAGGAAGGGCATCCAGCGTAAAAACATGTGCCAAATCAAAACATGTGGATGATCCGCTGTGGCGACCCCTAATGGGAGAAGCCGATGGAAAGTATGCAGTCCAGCTGTGTAAATGTGTAAACAGTGTGATCAGGGTGTAATAAAGATCTAGGACAGGGGTGTCAAACTCAAATTCACAGTGGGCCAAAATTAAAAACTGGGACGAAGTCGCGGGCCAAACTCAATATTTATTGAAAAATTGACTGCAATTATGCATGTTTTCCGTCTCCCCAGATGTGTAATTTTGAACCATTTCATATTTCAAACTTTAGTGTTGCATAAACATTGAATCTGGAACAACCAAAGTTTAATATTATAAACACATGAGAAATTAAATTTTAAAAATAAAACACACATCAGTGGTATTAGTTTCTTATTATGTCTCTCTCTCTCTCTCTCTCTCTCGCTCTCTCTCTCTCTCTCTCTCTCTCATTCATTCATTCAAGCTCAGTTTTTATACTCTGATTTACTCTGATGCACATTGGTTGAGATCAGATACCTGCATCTCTTCTTATATGCGCGTGCATCAATGTCTGGGTTTAGGCTCTGAGCTGAGGATTGAGTGAAGGTGTTCATCAGTGAGACTCCTGAGTGGTGTTTTGTTCCTCTTCATAAAAGAGAACAGTTGCTCACATAGATATGTGCTGCCGATCATAGAGAGCGTTTGAGCAGCTTGGGCACGGAGTTGGTGCAGTGTGTCGGGGTGGATACATGGAAACTGTGCAGCACACACAGAGTCGTACTTTGACTTGAGCGTGTCTCTACACTGGAGTTCAATCAGCTGCATTTGGAGGTTGGTTGGTGCGCTTTCCACGTCAATCACAAACGGATTACTGAGCAGATCGCAGAGTTTTTCAGCGGTCTCGACTGACGCGCCAACGCACTAACAAAGCATTCTGGGATTTGTAGTATTAGCGGTGTATGCGCTATATACTAGCAGGCCAGCTCTAATACACATTTGATATGATCTCTGAGTTTGACACCCCTGATCTAAGACATAAGAAAAATCTACTGACAAAAGACTTGACTAAATAAATGTGTTTTCAGCTTCGACTTGAACACTGAAACTATGTCTGAGTCATGAAACCTGATTGGAAGGCTGTTCCATAACTGTGGGGTTTATAAGAGAAAGACTTGCCCCCTGCTGTAGTCTTGTGCTTTATACGTCAGTAGTAGTATTTTATAATCGATGTGAGATTTAATTGGGAGCAGTGTAGACTGATTAAAACACGCATAATAAATCAGTACTTTGGATACTAAAGTACATTTGAAATACTTTTGTACTTTTACTCAAGAAAAGAAACAGAATAAAAATGGTTCTACGTGTTTTTACAGACCGTTTCCCAAAAACTGTTGATGGAGCTGAAACAGTTTGAGGATTTTACAAAAGAGCACAGAACCCATTTAACAGTAAGTCTAAATATTGAATCTTTTTATTTCAGTATGTTCATCAGTCACTCTGTTCTAAATCATTCGCATGTGAATGCTTAAAGGAGGTGCAGAACACCATGGGAAGTCTTAAAGAAGCCAGAGACAAGCTTTACCTGGAAAGAGAATCGTTTTGCACGTATGCTGAGACGATGGAGAGAGCGCTGGAGGAGGCAGAGAGGCTACTGATAGATTAAAAATGTTGTCTGTAAGGAGTTTTTTTTTTTTTTTTTTTTTTTTTTTTTCGGTCATTTTGTGAATAAAAAAAACTTTTTGTCGGTTATGGTTCCTGATTTCTTGTGAAGAAAAAAATGTACAAAGATATTAAACATGTCTGTTTTAGTATCTCATTTTCCTTGTAAACTGTATTCATTCCCCAACACCGTCCTCTGAAGTGTAGTGTTGTGTAGTTCTCTATTAAGTAGGTGTTTTGATGTTTGTCTCACTTTCACACAACATTTTTTCCTAATTTTATTATAATGTTCACCCATCCCCCATACATTACAGCACAGTCGTTCTTCATATATCCCAGATTGCTCAGAAAGCTGGGGTCAGAGTGCAGGGTCAGCCATACTCCGCCCCTGGAGCACAGAGGGTCAAGGGCCTTGCTCAAGGGCCCAAGAGTGGCAGCTTGGGGATATCGGGGCTTGAACCCCCAACCTTCCAATCAGTAACCCAGTGCCTTAACCACTGAGCTACCACTCCATAATCATAATACGTGATCTGGCCCACAGACTGCAGATGTATAAATATATTATTTCTTTTAGTATTATTTACATCCACAGTGTTCTGTTGTCTTGCAAGTAATTACTTGTGAACTGCATTCGGTTTATGGCAAAAAAATAAAAAATTCTGTTGATTACTTTTTGTAAATTGTTTTATTATTTGCAGTTTTATTGATAGCAACAAGCTGAAATCTCTTTTACACAGATATGTGAAATACGTTTCCTAGAACATGGAAGTCGATGACGTGATAACAGGCTCAAAGGTGGCAAAAGTACACACATCCTTCACTCGAGTAGAAGTGCAGATACTCATGATTTAAAAGACTCTGGTAAAAGATGAAGAACTGACTACACTTTTTCACTCAGTAAAAAGTAGTCATTATTACCACCTGTTTTAGTGTGACGCTGGTAACTGAACCTGAATGTGTCCAGGATGAACATCCACCACACAAGCAGAGGAAAGATGACCAGGAAGGTCTCTGTTCCCTTGTTGCCTTCTGTCTTGTTTATTGTTAGCTTTCTAAAGTTGGGGTCAGAATGCAGGGTCAGTCATGAAACAGTCCTCTGGAGCACAGAGGGTTAAAGGCCCAAGAGTCGCAGCTTGATGATACTGCGGCTTGAACCCCCAACCTTCCAGTTAGTAACAGGGTTAGAGCTTTAACCACTGAGCTACAATATACTGGTGATATTCAATTTAAATGGGATTGAGTGTGATTGTGGGATTGGAATCCTATGGTGCTTTAAACCTGTTATTAGTATGTGTTTCTATCATGTATATCAAATCAGTATATTCGCAGAAAGTGATAAAAATTCACAAAAAAAAATGTTTAAAAAAATTATAAGTAAGTGTAACAATATCTGTGGGTTTTTTGTTGTTGTTTTTTTTTTTTTGTATTTTGTTTGCTTGCTTGGAGCTGGCAAACCTACCGTCGTGTTTTCGTGACTTTTATTTTGAAGACGTTTAGCACTTTGCGCCTGTAGCGTGCTCTCGTTGCTATGGTAACTGATGTTAACACGGAACCTATGGTAAAGAAGAAAATTTGATTGTGTGTGTGTAATCAGAAAGGGAACCTGCCGCTGTTAGATTCTTCCTGCACGTGTTTGGGTAAAACACACACACACACACACACACACACACACACACACACAAAGAGTGAGAGCATTATAATCTAATTTCTGTTAGTGATCAGCAAATAAATCTAAGACTAGAATGAGCTGGATCAGGTTTAGACACTATAAACATGTATGAAGCTCAATCTGATGATAATTATATATAATATCATTATTTTATATTAATATCCACGTGTTTTTCTCTCTTAGATTCTGCAGAAAGTTTTTTTTACCCTTGAAGTGTGTTTATTGAAGAAGTCAGAAATGGAAGTCGTGCAGCAGACTCCAAACAGTGAGAAGAAGAAGACGATCCTTCCTCTTGGCCAGCTGGTGGAGGAAACGAGGAGGACCCCTAAAGTCTCTCATCACCTTCTAGAAACTAGTACGAGTGTGATTCATGTTTCTCCTTTTCTTCTCCAGGCCGGAGTATCACATCAGTACATCTGACCAAACATTTAGAGCTCTAACACGTCCCTAAGTTCCACGTATTCTCATATTCTGATATTTACATCTAAAACAATTACATTTCATTCTTTTTTTTATTTGTAGAGCACTTTTGTTTTTTTTTGTTTTTTTTTACAATTGTCCCAAAGCTTTACAGAGATAAACGTGTTAACAGGTTGAAATCAGTGACTACAAAACTACACAAAGCATGTACTTGAGTACAGATACAGTCGGTTAAATACGACTCCAGTAAAAGTGTCTCTTTAAACGTTCACTTGAGTAAAAGTACTCATAAAAAGTAAAATATTTGACTTTGTAATGTTACAGTGAAACTTCAGTTAAGTACAGATATGTGAAAAAAATATTTAAGTACAGTAACCAATTACATTTACTTCATTAATGTCCACCACTTAGTGAGGGTTGAGTAAAGATACAATCGAAATGTATCAAATCAAATGGAGCATGAAATTTCTTCACAAACTTTCCATCCATTGGTCTGTTTGATCTCTTTGCCATCACACCGACTCTGTTGATTAAGTACATGATGTTTTACTTATAATCTTATACTCCAGTGCTCATGTTAGTTCTCACTCTCCAGTGTTCTGTATTGTTGAAAGATTTATAATCACACCCTTGATGTCACCCAAATGAGGATGGGTTTCCCTTTTGAGTCTGGTTCCTCTCAAGGTTTCTTCCTCATAACATCTAAGGGAGTTTTTCCTTGCCACAGTCATTAATGCACACTGTTCACCTTGACTGTTGATTTCTGTAAAGCTGCTTTGAGACAATGTCTGTTGTGAAAAGCGCTATAGAAATAAACTTGACTTGACTTGACATGTTTGATAGCAGCAGCTTTTCTCTGAGTCACGCAATAAATCTGCCATATGCATCCAGTTAACAGATCAAATCTTACTGGGCTACTTCACATCAGCAACACCGACTCAATAACAAACATCATTCATAAAAAAAAAACAACTGATGGCACCTGCATTCATCGCGACTAGTTTCTAACTAATTAATCATTTAATTATCATTAATATAATAATATATTGTGTCAGAAAGTCAGTTATGCAATGGGATGCAAAATCATGATCCTACTAAACAGATACTTCAAATAGGGCGCAATATTCGTCAATCAGACATTTATTTATCAGTCATTGGACACCTGTTTGAAAGTCGACAGTCTGCATGTTTCTTCACGACCTTTTTCCATACAGACCAATTTTCTGTTCTGATCTCAACAAGTCTGAGCACCAATCAGGGGCTGCATTTTTATGATGTCATTCAATCCAAAGTATTTTACAGGATTTTAAATTTCATCAACCCTCTCAAATACAAATTACAAAATACTACTTCATATTTCAAATACATATTTAAAATACACGTATCATGAATACTGTCCATCCCTAAGTCTAGTGATAAGTTTATCCCTAATAAATGAGGAAAAACTGCCTGAGGAAGAAACCTTGAGAGGAATCAGATTTAAAAGGGAACCCATTCTTATCTGTGTGCCACTGAATTTCATTATAGTTCAGTGTACTGATCAATGCTGTTCATGTGAACTGTGGTCCAGAGTCTCTGTAGCAGACTGTTGATATTAATACCATTAAATTACACTAAATACCTGATATACAATGATTCATTTGCTAATTTTTATTTTTTTTTTCAGTCTGTCAGTCACCAAATACTAAACAATATATTTTTCCCCCTACAGAGATTTTTGCCAAAGTTGAAAGCAATAATGTTATTGAGGTTGAACCATCCGAGCTGCATTTCAGTGGGTTTGAAGTGGGAAAAGAGTACAGAAAGGTTGTGGTAGGTTAAATGTTTTTTTTTTTATTCAGAAATGCACACATACTGAACGCTGGGTCAGATATGAACGATCGCTTGCAGAATCGTGTGTGAGGGTGTGTAAATGGAAACACTATTCATACATGTAACATAAAAAAAAAAAAGAAAAAAAGAAAGCAAGTAAATAGAAATCCATTCTAACAAATTCACCTCGTGTGCTACTGTATCAGCAATGTTTACAGAAACTCACTCTACTGCACTACTGCATCACTCCCTCACACGGTAACTGTACACTCTCAATGTGCATTTGTCTTGTTTATTGGATATCTATCTATCTATCTATCTATCTATCTATCTATCTATCTGTCTGTCTGTCTGTCTGTCTGTCTGTCT
>JAAIIK010000114.1:264584-278400 GCA_014706435.1 Silurus glanis
TCTGTCTGTCTGTCTGTCTGTCTGTCTGTCTGTCTGTCTGTCTGTCTGTCTAGATAGATAGATAGATAGATAGATAGATAGATAGATAATGCAATATCAACCATATTGTTATTTGTTTAGGTCATTCTGCAAGTCCGTATAAATAAAAGGCTTCTACTGTTGCGAGAACTGGTTTCCAGTATGAAGAAGCAAAGTGGAGATGAAGAAAACATCGGTAAGACAAAAGATTTCATTATTTCATCAATTCAGTTTATGAACCCTCACGTTTTTATCAGATGGCTTGATGGTGTAATTAACACTTTTATTTTTATTTGTAAAATTGTCAATTCTTGATTTTTCTTGATTCACAGATTTTTTTGTCTAAATCTCTTGTTCTAGAAGAAGAAGAACAACTTTTAGATGCGTCACCAGAGAAGCTACTGCCCTACATGTCGCCAGTCTTTCCTTCTACAAACCAACCTGAAGAAACTGTGAGTACCACTACAGTAAAAAGAGAAAAAAATAATCTATATTCTACCCTGGGATCATTGTGCCACATGGTGGATGGCATTACTGACAGGTGTATAATTCTATGATCCATATCACAATGGCGTTACTTATGTAACCATGTCGCTGTGTTTTTTTTTTCTTTCTCTATTAGTTTTTACCTTAACTATTTAAAGTTTGTATATCCCAGTATAAGTGGAAACAGAGCTGACCTGATTCTTCTTCATCTAATTTGACTTCAATTACCGTAATTTCCGGACTATTAAGTGCACCCAAATATAAGCCGCACCCACTGAATTTGACAAAGATTTTTATTTTGAACATAAATAAGCCGCACCTGTCTATAAGCCGCAGGTGTCTACACTGAAACTAATGAACTTTACACAGGCTTTAACGAAAGACAGTGTCTGTTACACGGCTTGTACCTAAACAGTAGCCTACCAAGAAAGTCATTGTTCACTGTCTTCCTCCTTCCTTTCACAACTATTTCTCTCGAGAGTTTATCTTTTGGCATCGTCGTGCGTTTAAAAATCACCATCGGTGAATCTTTTCTCCCGATGCCGTGCAGCTCAGAACACAGGTGAAGTGTTTTTTCATGCCCGGTTGTTTTCAGCGTGACGAATGATTCGCATTTCCTGTAGACAGTCCGAGTGAGCGGCAGGTCAAACATCAGAGGAACATCATCCATATTTATGATGTGGTGCGGCCCGATTCAGTGGGAGCGCATCTGATTTAATATAAAGAGTTTCATTGGTTCACCTGAACCCGTTCGGCAATTTCATTGGTCTAATGTTATGGGGCTCAGTTTCTTGGCTTGAAGTTTGTGAAACCGGGAAACACCTAGGAAAAATCCATATATTAACCGCTTCGTTGTTTAAGCCGCGGGGTTCAAAGCGTGGGAAAAAAGTAGCGTCTTATAGTCCGGAAAATACGGTACATGTTTATATCCAGAGAAAAATAAAGAGAGAGAGAGAGAGAGAGAGAGAGAGAGAGAGAGAGTAATCCCCCGCTTTACTGCGGTTCGAATAGCGGTTTATTGCGGACTTGCATTTGCTACATAACTAATTTGTTAAGCTGATTTTCCTGGTCTCTCGCGGATAGCACCATAGACCAAAACACTTTCTGAATTGTTTTTTAATTGTTTTTATGGAGTTTTATGTTGAAATAATACAATTTATTCATAGAAATATAATTATTAATTATAAAATAAAGCAAAATGTTAATACAGTACAGTACTGTAAACATAAACATACACGTTTTTTTTTTTCATTTATTGCGGGCTATAGATAGATAGATAGATAGATAGATAGATAGATAGATAGATAGATAGATAGATAGATGTGTGTGTGTGTGTGTGTGTATGTATATATATATATATATATATATATATATATATCCTTATGTTTTTTAGGCAATTACAAAGTTAAATGTTCCTGTGGAGCAGACTGAAGAAGATTTGACTTCCACCATTCCGCTTTTTAATCTAAAGGTAAATATTCAGTATGTTTCACATCTCCTCCCTCCATTCTCTCTCTTTCTCTCTCTCTCTCTCTCTCTCTCTCTCTCTCTCTCTCTCTCTCTCTCTCGCTCATCTTTACATTTAAATGGGAAAAATAAAGTACACCTACACTTTTGTGTTTAATTATTAGGGCTTAAACAACAACTGTGTAAATTGGACCAACCAAATAGCCCGACATTTTAATTCAAGTTAAGTCAAGTTTATTTCTATTGCGCTTTTCACAATGGACATTGTCTCAAAGCAGCTTTACAGAATTTAAGACTTTAAAGTGAAATATGTGTATTTATCCCGGATGAGCAGCCATGGTGACTGTGCCGAGGAAAAACTTGTATAGAACTTGTATAGAACCCATCCTCATTTGGGTGACATCAAGAGTGTGATTATAAATCATTAAAACACCACGAGAACTAACATGAACACCAGAATGTATGAGTAATGTCCTTTCTACAGTCTTATACAGTCATTTGAGATTTTGGAACCAGGAGCTACTGAGCAACTCATAAAATAGCTCAACATTTGAAATCATCTTTGATCCAACACCAGGTTCTCCAGCTTCAGTGACATTAAGAACCACCATATAAATGATGTAATTTATAACTACAAAAAACATGATGTAAATGTTTTCTGTAGGAGTTTATCAGTTCCTCAAATCATTTTAAGGATATTTGCCACTGTTTGCCAGGATATTTGGGCATAACCCCATGTACAGTTGAACAGATGTTAATTTACTGATGTGTGGTTTTTTCTCAGTAATATTCTGGTATAAAGTAGAGTTGTTTATGTCAGGGTTCCACTTGCCACGCCCCCCTCGGTAGCTGTCACGCTGCCTCGTTCTGCAGCTCCCGGCATTAACGAGAGACAGGTTTCTCTCGTTATGGCTTTCCCCTTAGAAGCCCCCTTTCCGACATCACTAGGATCAGACCTTCTGTCAGGGTGCGGACCACGAAAGTAATCCACAGGAGGAAAGTAATCCACGGGAGGAAAGAGAAGCAGGAACCAGCGAGGAATGCTGGCAGTCGGGAACCTACTCGTTAGCTAAGGTGATCGACCTGTTTCCCGACTGCCAGCGTTCCCCGCTGGTTCCTGTGGATTACTTTCGTACTGTGGATTATACCTTCGCTGTTCATCACGTTTCATAAAGCTCTCGTTCCTCCGTCTGTGTACTGAGCACTCCCAACAAACATGATAGAGCTACTCCCGCTTCTGGCTCGTGGTCCGCACCCTGACAGTTTATTGATTATTGTTGTCTTAATGATCTCTACACAACCATTGCTGACAGTTTATCAAATGTGAAAAAATATCTCCACCCTTGTGGTTTGTTAAGATGACATTTTCTAAACTTATGCTGCCATACTCTTTTTTGAAGACTTTTTCCTATTGGCCAAATGTGGGCATTTGCCAAAACTTCCCAAATTTTCTTTTATTCTATTCCATTTTATTTCATCAGAAGTACAAGGGCCAAAATGTTCCAGTATGACAATGCAAAAAGTGTAGACAGTGAAGAACTCATGAGATCATGAATAGATTAACATTTTTGGGATGATTTGGAACGTCAACTGCTTCCCAAACCTTCTCACCCAGTGCCTGACTTCTTCAATGCTCTTTCCACACATTATTTCCACACATTAGTACGAAACCATACTATAAAGAGTTTTTTTTCTAACAGCAAATGACAGATATCATATAATGTAATTTGGGGATTAACTCAGCCTTTACATTCAATCATAAATTGAACTGAATCCTAATTTCAAGGTTCCCTTGGTTTACACCTTTATTCGCCTGCATTGGTTTACTAGCTATAATATCAGACAACAGCTTAGCAAAAAGAGGCAACACTCCAGAAAAAAATATTGAGGATCTGTTTAAACCATTTTACAGAGGAACAAGTCATGGCTTTGCTACAGAACTGCCAAGACCTTCAGGTGCATCAGGAAAGTGTGTGCATGTTCATGAAGCTTGGCTGTTCTCATCTGTTGTCATCTTTCTCATTTCAATCTCATCTCATTCTCAACATCTGTTCTCACTCTCCAGTGTTTTGTATTGTTTAAACTTTCTAACCACTAGGATTGCGACGCTCTCACCGCTGCGGGTTCGATCCCAGGTCAGGGAACCAACCCCAGGCATTAGGGTTGCACGAGCCTTAGTGCCGGTCCCAAGCCCGGATAAATGGGGAGGGTTGCGTTAGGAAGGGCATCCAGCGTAAAAACATTGTTTAAAGACTATAATTACAGTCTTGATTTCACTCAAATGAGAATGGGTTTCCATTTTGAGTCTGGTTCCTCTCAAGGTTTTCTCCTCATAACATCTAAGTTCTAAGAGTTTTTCCTTGCTACCGTCACCATGGCTGCACATCAGGGATAAACACACATATTTTAGCTCTTAAATTCTGTAAAGCTGCTTTAAGACAATGTCCGTTGTGAAAAGCGCAATAGAAATGAATTTGACTTGACAAAACTTGACTTTAACAACTTGATAAGGTGATTGATCAGCTATACAGATCATCTCATCAATCATGCCCTGTTAATTGTCCTCAAATATCTCCTATCAAATGTTTCTAGCAATCATAAACACATTGGGGGAGATACACTGACCAGGCAAAACATTATGACATTATAACATTATGAGCGGTGAGTCTTCATCAAGGCACCTGGTAGTGGGTATAATATATTAGCAGAAACAGAAACAGTGGAAACAGTGGTGAACCGGCGACATGGGTCGTGGATCGCTAGCCATAAAGTTATGCCTAGTCGGTGTATGAAGGCTGACTAAATTTATTAAAACCTAAGGATATTTGTGAGATCGTGTGAAACATAAAACTTAAAAGGTTATCCTTAAAAGGTTTGATTTATTTATGACTAAAGATCTAAGCTTGCTATCTGCTGTTACTGATAATAGTTTTTTTCTCTCTTTGTTAAAAAAAACCTACACACTGCAACTTTGGTATTAATGGATACTTCTCCAGGTTCCTCAGCATTACAAGCAAATGCACTATCAGAAAGTGGCTGTGATCGATTCCGAATCCTCTTTTGTTCCCATCAAACAATTACGCAAAGGAGATCAGGTAACATTTAATAATGCTATTTCTTTGCATTTTCTCATTTAGTTGCCATTTTCGGTGTGTTGACGTGTTGTATTTATTTTTTTTTATGAACTGCTGCCCACGGTGATGTTTCCTGATACAAACCCCTTGAAGGAGAAGGAGCTGCAGGAACAGGAGAGAAGTAAACCAGACGTCAACCCCATTCTCTTTTTCAGGACTCCTCATAATGTGTTAAATCCACAAAATGCCCACCCACTCCGAATCTTTGTAAATACCTCTCTTTTTTTTATTTCATCTTGTTCTCTTTAATAAGTGCCTAATAATTTAAGATTTTCTCATGATGTTAATGTGTAAACCAGACCAGACAAATAAAGTGCTTCTTATATGTATACTTATAATGCCCTTATCTACTTCAGAACCCGGCTCCGAGTGTACATGCCTACAGACCAACCCCATTATATCTAGAGAGTGACCCAGAGTTTCACCTTTGTCCACTAACAAGAAACACCATCTGCACAGACCAAAATATCAAAAGCACTCAGAAGTTGTTTTTACACAGAGAGGTAAGCAGCTGTATAAGTGTTTATCTATTTTTATATGGCAGGAAATTGCGTATATCTTGGGTGTAAAACGGTAATAAAAACCGATCAGGCATAAAATGATAATTATAACATTCTGATTTTATTTATAATTATGAGTGGTGAAGTGAAAAACACTGATTATCTCTTCATCATGGCACCTGTTATTTTGTGGGATTTATTAGGCAGCAAGTGAACATTTTGTTCCTCTTAGTTGATGTGTTAGAAGCAGGAAAAATGGGTGAGTGTAAGGATTTGAGTGAGTTTGAAAAGGGCCAAATTGTGACGTCTAGACGTCTGGGTCAGAGCATCTCCAGAACTGCAGCTCTTGTGGACTGTTCCTGGTCTGCAGTGTCTATCAAAAGTCCAAGAAAGGAACAGTGGTGAACCGGCGACAGGGTCGTGGGAAGCCGAGGCTCATTGATGCACGTGAGGAGCGAAGGCTTATCCGTGTGGTCCGATCCAACAGACGAGCTCCTGTAACTCAAACTGCTGAAGAAGTTAAAGCTGTTAATGTTAGCTGGATCAGGACTGGTTTGTCAGCAAAATGGGAACCTGAACAATATTAGGCAAGTGATCATAATGTTATGCCTGATGGGTAATTTGTAATTATATTGATTTGTCCAATTGCTTTTCAATTCAATTAATTTTTATTTGTAAACATTCTATTTATACTTTGAGCCTGTGATAGAGGGATTATGTATAAATGGCTGTAATTCCTGAATGTTTAATTAAAACTTTTTGTTAAACCATGTGAACAGATAAAAGTCTATGTTCACACCTCGAATGCTATATCCATTTCAATTTTCCAACTATTTCCATTTATTGTAGTGGTTTATGGAGGCAAAAATAATGAAATATATGTCAGTCAAAAAACTTCTGCACCCAACTATCAGCGTAGGCTAAAGGTTTTCAATCTCAACTTTTTACAACTAAACAATTTTATGATATAATTAATGGTATTAAGGGTATTTGTTCACATCAAATAAAATTGAAGCAGATTAACTGAAACTTCAATATATTGCAATCGATTTATTTTAACAGTCTGGAAATGAAATTGATATAATAACTGATAAAAGCTGGCAGTTTCGGGACCACACAGACACTGTGTCTTTCTGGAAAGTTAAGAAAAGAACAAATTCAGTGACAACCAGTGACTAAAAATACTATTGCAACACCTAATCTAGAAAGTCAAAACTTGGTTGCATTTGGGTTTTCGAGCAGGACAGTGGTCTTAAACATACCTTCAATATTAAAACAGAATAAGAATAAGCAAGAAAGTACTCAAACCCGACTGAGTTACACCAATTTTGTAGTAGAAAATGAGCAGAAAGGAAAGTAGAACCATCAAAGTTTACCCCGGTTCAAGCAATTTAAATGCAAAAACCAAAAAATACTAAAGAATTGCATGTAGGTCAAAGAAATCTATATATCCAAAAAAAGCTGAACGCTCATAGTTGGAAATGGCCTCTTATTGAAAATAATTAGATACCCTAATTGATTTAACATGAAAAAACACTGAAATGTGTGTAGTTTCAAAAAACTGAGTTTGAATGCCAGGGCTTTAACTTTGGAGTACTTTTTAGTATAGTGCTTTTAGTTGGAAAACACACATATCTTAAAAATAAATATTGCACGTGAAAAGACGTTAAGAACCCAGTTATATAAATTTTTTTCTGATATATTTTACAGGAAATTATAAAAGGAACCTTGATATGGAAACATTTTCCCTGTCTGGCACTGAACGCTGTTTCTTCAGTTCCAGCACAAACCAGCAGTCAAAGCCCTCGCATGTAAGAGTCAATGTAATCATGCATACAGACGATGGCCACCTTTATTGCTAACTTTATCCGTAATGATTTGCCATCCATTTATTTATTTATTTGTTCATTTTCAGTACGTGTTTTTTTCCTGGAAGCTCTGTTCTCTTAACGTTCCCAGGAGAAATACACACTGAATCTGATGCCAGTTCATTACAGGGACTAAGCATTTGTTATATTTTTGAAGTCATTTCCCTCCAGTGCTGTTTTGTTGTCCTGTACAGTTAATCCTGTATACTCAGTGTCCTGGCATGTTATTGCACATTATTTGCTTTTATGCACTGTGCTACTGCATTACATCACGTGTTCCATTTACTTGTGCTACAAATTTTCAACTCTGAGACACACAAGCATAGTCTGCTAGATCATGACTGCATCGTTGTGTTTGATTTTTGTATATGCAGGTCCGATCCTTTCTGCAGTTTGGTGCTACCGCTGGAAGCCCCACCCCCACTGAAGGACCTTCCTGACAACATCAGAGAAGAAATTACAGAGTAAGATCTAATAATTCCCATTTATTCCTACATTTTGGAGCATCATAACATAGCAGTCTAATCTAGTAGACTTAAATATTTACATACAAACATAAATACTGAGATATAGTTTGTTTTCTGACAAAAAACATATTCATAGTAAAATGCAGTTCGAAGTAACAACTTGTAAAAAAAAACATTTGTAGGTACTTAAGTTGCCACTAGTAGGCGCCAACACTTTTTGCATCCATTGGGAAAAAGGGGCAGGTGACTTTATCTGAGGTCCACTGGTACACAAATGTTTTCCAAGAGACACCCACATGTTCTCCGTGTCTGGGTCAGACCTGAGTCATTCACTGGAGACAAACAATGGAAAAATACTCTGTGTTTATCTGAGCCGATGCCATCAGACTAAATCCCACTAAACTGGCATGCATTAATTTTTCAATAATGGGGTTAATGTGACTTTTTACTTGTCACTTCCTTCCCATATTCTAGTGATGGTAGGAAGCTGGGGTCAGAGTGCAGGGTCAGCCATGACAGAGGGTTAAGGTCCTTGCTCAAGGACCCAAGAGTGTCAGCTTGGCAATACTGGGGCTTGAACCCCTGACCTTCCAATCAGTAACCTAGAGCCTTAACCACTGAGCCCCCCAAAACACCCCCCGCCCAAAAAAGATAGCAATTATTCAGTCAAATTTGTTTGTGGCCTTCCTTTGTTTCATTCTTTTTTTTCTGTATGAAACGGAAAGCTTAACAAAAAAGAAAAAAAGTGGCATTCACAAAAAGTGTTTTTTCAACAGGACTGAAGGTGCAGGTGCTAATCTTAATCCTTCCATGGTTCAAGATAAACTTACGGCCTACGAAAATTCGCCTCCTACAGCGATATAAGAAGATTCCATTAAAGATAATGGCAGGTAATCCAAAATAAGTGTGTGAAGTTTTCTAGCAGTTCCTCTTTAAGCATTTTCTTCATTTTAGTTTAAATAAACTACCACCTTATCAGTCCTAATGATGACGTAATAAATGAGAAAAAGGCTGTACACTATATATTATAAAAGAAAAAAACAGCCAATTTTATTCAGGTGAAATACAAACCAATGACTTTTTTCTAAATGATATCTCTTGTCTATTAACTTAATAAAGAAATACACAAAAAGCTGTAGGAATCGAGTGTCAAGTCACAAACCAGCAAACTGGCATCCCAATATCTTATTTTATGTTTCTTTTAAGTTTTAATCACTTAAATTATATTTTGTTGGAGCTCTTTTTGTTCTGTTTAAACCAATACAAAGTGCAGCAGTGAAGTGGAATTATGATGTCAGGAGCCCTGATCTAAAAGTGTTACACCAAATCTTACAAACTATGTAATAAAAATATGATACGAGGATGTTTTGGAAACTAAGCTGCTATTAGCATATAACGTATATTATACAATCATGTAAAAAAGAAACTACATCCTCTTTTGAATTTCATCAAATTTTTCAATGACTGCAAGTTCCTGTGGCTGCAAACGAGCCCAAATTATCGCTCCATCACGCTTGACAATTGTTATGAGGTTGTTTGTGCTGAGTTGCTGTGTTTTTGGTTTTTCGCCAAACATGGCTTTGTCATTCTGACCAAACATCTCCACTTTGGTTTCGTTTGTCCAAAGCACATTGTTCCAGAAGCCTTGTGGTTTGTTCAGATGCAAATTCGCATACCTAAGTAATGCTGCCCTGTTATTTTTAGAGACAAGAGACTTTCTCCTGGGAACCTTAACAAACAAAACATAATTGCTCAGCCTTTTTTTAATTGTACTGTTATAAACTTTCACATACTAAGACTTTTGCAGTTTCTCTAAGCCCTGCATGGTCTGACCAATTTGCTGGGATTATCCATTTCTGAGTAGCCCACGGGCCTTTTCTAAAAAAAATAGCTGTTTCCTACTTTGTTCCTACTTCCTACTGAAAACTGTGTGTATCAAACTGGTAGCCCTTCACATTAATCAGTACCCAAGCAGTAGCTCTCAGTTTCAAAAAGGTTGGTGACCCCTGCTTTAGATTTTCAAATCAGATATACTTATGTATAAGCAGTGCAGATAATGTGTTGATATACAGTACATGTGGCAGCAGAAGTGTGACCAAGCTTGTGCATGGGGCGAAGCCAGAGGAAGTGAGTGGTAAGGATCACACACCTGTAGGTAATCTAAATAATCAGAGTTCTTTGTTGCAGTGAGTGAGGACGAGGATCTGATCTGGGAGAGAAAAGAGCCTAGAGGGAGGGAGACGCCGAGCTGAGTCTGTGTACATCTGTGTATAGGCTTACAACACTGTGAAAGTAAATCATGAAAGCATGATTGCAGCCAAATAAAGCCAGTTTGTTATTTTTGAACCCCATCACCGGACTCATTTTTTTTACACACTGAGCCAGCAAGCTCTCCACAATACAGTGCATCCGGAAAGTATTCACAGTGCTTCACTGCTACATTCATTGTTTTCCTCAAAACTCTACATAGCAATACCGCATATTGACAACGTAATAGAAGTTTGTTTGAAATCTTTGCAAATTAATTAAAAAGCAAGAACAACATGTACATAAGTATTCACAGCCTTTGCCATGACGCTCAAAATTCCACTGATCATCCTTGAGATGTTTCTACAACTTGATTGGCATCCACATGTGGTACATTCTGTTGTTTAGAAACGATTTGTAAAGGCACACACCTGTCTATAAGAGGTCCCACAGTAAAGAGCACAAATGAAGCCATGAAGTCCAAGGAATCGTCTGTAGGACTCTGAGACAGGATTTTATCAAAATTTGGGGCAGGGTACAGTAACATTTCCATCATCCGTAAATGGTAGAAGTTTGGAACCACCAGGACTCTTCCTAGAGAGGAGCCACCCGGCCAAACTGAGCAATCGGGGGAGAAACGTCATAGTCCAAGAGTGACCAAGAACCTGATGGTCACTCTGAAAGAGCTTCAGCATTTCTCTGTGGAGAGAGGAAAACCTTCTAGAAGAACAGCCATCTTTGCAACACTCCACCAATCGGGCCTGTATGGTAGCGTGGCCAGATGGAAGCCGCTTCCCAGTAAAAAGCACATGACAGCCTTCCTAGCGTTTGCCAAAAGATGCCTGAAGACTCTCAGGCCATGAGAAACAAAGATGGAACTCTGGGTTTAAATGCTAAGCCAAGTCATGTCTGCAGGAAACCAGGCACTGCTCATCACCTGGCCAATACCAGCCCTACAGTGAAGCATGGTGGTGGCAGCATCATGCTGTGTGGAGTACCTGGAGTAGCAGGAACTGGGAGACCAGTCTAGATCGAGAGAAAGTACCAAATGACACTAATCAGAATTAGCATTACAATAAATTGAAATGCTAATTTTTATGTGTTATTTGATACTATGTGACTGCTTTTTTAATTACAGGCCTGAGTGGCTGCTGGTACTGTTTTATTATATTGAACTTTAAACAGTTTGGACTGCCACTTGAAAATGGAGAATTGAATAGCATCAAGCTAATGTAAATAAAATTAATTGTAATGCAAAGTTAATTGTGTTATCATAGAGCTTTAGATGATGTAGTTGCTGTCTAAAGCCCTCCTCTATGACTTTGTTTTCATCCGGATTGGCCAAGATTTTTTTCCCTCAAGTCTCCTTTTAGAAAAATGCATGCTAAATTAACAAATAAAAATTAATAAAAAAAAATTACAAATTCTTTCACATCTTATTTATGGGCTCATTAATGATTTTTATTTTTGAGCAAAGATGCCTTATCTGTGCACTTTCCTAATCCAATGCTAAAGCAGAAGCAATTGTCAGCTATTTTAACAATAATGATTTCATAAATCTTGTCTATGTACCTAAATACTTAAAACTAGATTTATAGATCCCCACTATTGTTCCTGTTTCTCTTTAACCTTTTCAAGAACTCCCTCTTGAAAAATATCGAGTTATAGCTCCTTAACAAGATGAACATGAACTTCATTTCATCTTTACCCTGTAACCGCTAACTGGGGTTTACTTATTCACAAGCTCTGAAAATAAGTAAATGCAGTATCAACATAAGGAATTAAAATTACATTCACATTTTAGGTATTTTTATATTTGTCACATGTACGTTACAGCACAATTAAATTCTTTCATCGCATATCCCAGGGATGTTAGGACGCTTGGGTCAGAGCACAGGGTCAGCCATGATACAGCACTCCTGTAGCACAGAGGGTTAAGGGCCTTGCTCAAGACCCCCCCCCCTAAAAAGAGGCAGCTTGCAATACTGGGATAGTTTGTGCTTTAATCCCCATCCAGTAACCCAGAGCCTTACCACTGAGCTATCACTGGAAAAAAATGCAGCAAGATAACCAAGACAACTTAATGCAATAACAAAATATTTTAAATTCTGTATTTATTTATTACATTTGCACCTCGTTACTATTAATGGACATTAAAACATCTTCTCTTCACTACTCAACCCCCCTGCTGCACCTGCTCCATCCTCCCTGACTGCTAATGACTTTGCCTCCTTCTATGATGAGAAGATTAAGACAATCTGCCAGACCTTCACTTCCTCCCCAACAATGACTACACAACAGAGCCAACAATCCACTACGTCTCTGTCAAGCTTCTCAACCTTAACAGAAGATGAGATACTGCAAGTCCTCCAATCTTGCAATCCCACCACCTGTCCTCTGGATCCAATCCCTTCAACTATGCTTCAGACCATTACACAAGATCTCCTGCCCTTCATCTCCACAGTCATCAACGGGTCATTAACATCTGGCTATGTACCAACTACATTCAAGCAAGGGTCATTCTCATCTTGAAGAAACCTGCTCTGGATCCATCAGACATCAACAACTACAGACCGGTATCACTTCTCTCCTTTCTTTCTAAATCTCTGGAACGCACTGTTTTTAACCAACTGTCTGTCTATCTCTCACAGAACAACCTCCATGATCCGAACCAGTCTGTGTTCAAAGCGGCACATTCCACAGAGACGGCCCTTTTGGCTGTTTCTGAGAAACTGCATGCTGCTCGGTCAGCCAAGCTATCATCTGTACTTATCTTCCTGGACCTTTCAGCAGCATTTGACACAGTCAACCACAAGACACTTTTGTCAACCCTCAAGAGCCTCGGTATCCGCGGAACAGCATGGGAATGGTTTGCTTCCTACCTGGAAGGTCGCTCATACCAGGTAACATGGAGGGGATCCACATCTGCCCCGTGCAGAATCACCACTGGTGTCCCACAAGGCTCGGTACTCGGTCCCCTCCTTTTCTCCCTTTATACCCACTCCATTGGTGAAGTCATATCCTCACATGGGTTTTCTTATCACTGCTATGCAGATGACACTCAACTAATCTTTTCTTTCCCTCCATCAGATACCACAGCTTCCGCTCAGATCTCGGCATGCTTGACAGACACATCTTCATGGATGAGTGCTCACCAACTAAAACTCAACCCCAGCAAAACAGAACTGCTGGTCATCCCAGGTGATTCATCTCCAGGTCAAGATCTCCAAATAACACTTCATGACTCTCTGCTCTCCCCTTCAGCCACTGCTCGTAACCTTGGGGTAACTATGAACAATGAACTGTCCTTCTTTCCACATGTCTCTAATGTGGCTCGTTCTTGTTGATTTCTTCTCTACAACATCCGAAGGATTCGACCATTTCTGTCCACACAGGCTGACCAGGTGCTTGTTCAGTCTCTTGTCATTTTAAGACTCGACTACTGCAACTCTCTGCTGGCAGGTCTTCCCCTGAACGCTATTCGTCCACTGCAAATGATCCAAAACGCAGCTGCACGACTTGTGTTTAATCTGCCCAAGTTCTCCCACACCACCCCACTGCTGCGCTCCCTTCACTGGCTTCCACGTATCAGATTCAAAACACTGATGCTTGCCTACAAGGCCAAAAAT